>BMAO01001118.1:0-20424 GCA_019973975.1 Trichonephila clavata | reverse complement strand
CAATGCAAGTTAACAAATACTTATAACCCTTATTAAATTCTGCTAAAGATTGCATATCGACTAAATCCGCTTGAAACTGACATCAATATCACTTAAAATACTCGATTCCGCTGAAACTTATGCCGAACAGGTTTATGAAGAGTGTAAGCATCTTTCTGTGATAACCAATGCTTTACATCTTTTTACTATATTTCCCTTTTAAAGAGCGATGTAATGCCTCCACACCCCCGAAGCTACTTGGAACTTCGGGATTTTCGTAAAACGCTGCTAAATCTTAATACATTGTTACCGACGAACAGAACTTGATTGAATGACTATTACAATGAATAGCTATGCAATTTATACTTTTTGGGAAAGGCAAAGGATTATGTTTAAAAGCATGAGCATAAATTTTCCTTACTTTTATACAAAATACTCTTATTTTTTTTTTAAATGTGAAACTTATTTCAACACAAATATTAAACTAACAAACAACAAAAATGATATTAACTCAAATCAAGCATAAAAAAAACATTTTATTCAGATTTATAGGAACAAAATACTGTGTAAAACTTATAAAGTCAGTATGCAATATTTTTTAAACAAAATCCTCATAATATTCAAAACAATCAGATGGACATAACATGTCTCTTACTTCTCTTAAAATAATATCTAAGCGAAGATTTTCCAAAAAATTTCAGTTACATAATTTACAGGTTTTAACAGTAAAAAGTGTACATTTTCAAAAAGATTATTATAAAAATAATCAGCTATCTCATTAGCTTCCAGTGACAAAACATGTGAATTAAATGTTTCTTCTCGGTTCCCCCATAACTCCTCAGCGAGTTTCTGAGGTTGATTCAGTCCTTTTTCGTTCAGGAGGCTACAAATAGATTTTTTCAAAATTTGCGTCAAGTATCGTTGACCCAGACTAACGTCCAAAGAAAAAGGTAATGCGTTTTCTATGGGACCTTCACAGAAGGTTTTATATGCAGTTAAAAAGTCCACACACAGAAATACATTGTCTATAACGGCATTTTCAATAGCACCATATTTTTCAATCATTTCAGCCCACTGCTCTCGGGATATGCTGATTTCTTTAAAAGTAGGCTCTTTATCCGGACCGTATTTAATGCGCTTAAAAGTAAAATTAGGGAAGTTCTCACTTGTTATTTGAATGTGTCGTTCAGGAGGGAAAAGTCCACTTGGTAATTCCTCCAGTGATTCCGGTACTTTCTTTTTACGCATGATATATTCGATCCACCGTGGGTCTAATGTTATTCCCTCAGGAGTTGGGGTAGTAGGTTTTTCCATACTTCTTGAAACGCCTTATGTGTGTACTGATACGGAATCATAATAGATGCTTGCAAAGGCAAAAACATCATCTCCAGTTGGAAATACTCCATATGGTATGAAATCCTCGGTAATTTTTTTTACTTCTGAAAATAATATATCAAAATTAATGAGGATTAGAAAATTGTAAAAAACATTATAAACATTACATATCAAATTTATTTAATTTTGTTACTTACTTTTGAAACTTCTCTTCTTGCTTTCTTATTTGCAGAAGATTCCACGACCTTTCCAAGCTTTCGTTGTTCGCTATGTGTTTCAGACATTGTCAATTTTTTTCCCCTTGTTGAATACAGTCCGCCGCAGTACTGACAAACGAAATGAATCTTGAACCTAAGATGTGACAAGGGTCTAAAGCATATTGACCGAATTACACTTGAACGGAGTTCGCTGAGTGGTTGAAAGCAATGTATCCATCCGCTCTAAGCATTGAGATAATTTCTGACGTAGAATTCAGTCGCCATCTTGTAGAATCAAGATCAGACAAGCTAAGACAAGTTCAATCGTAAACCGTTCACACGCTGATTACGAGTATTCTACGTCACATTTTTACTGTGTATGTGTAATCATTATACCGAATTAAAATTTACAAATTATTAAAATAATATAAATGAAATATTTTTTTATTTCATTTTAATTAAGAAAATGTCGCCATCTGCTTCGCCTGCAAAATTAAATTCATGAGATTATAAACCTAAGTTTTCTTCAGGTCTGCATGCCTTCATAGGACAATGGTTAGCGTAACTGAAAAACTATTGTCCTATGGAGACATTTTGTTCTGGGGCTGTGAGTTTGAATCTGGATTTATTATTTTTTTTTATTTGAGCGTTATTTTTTCAATCATTTTAAAATCTAATAATTAGTGTATAGTTTAACCAATAGGTGGCGCCATGAGCACTTTAAACATTCCTATACATTTTTTTACACATTTAAAAAACAACTCAACTTAGCAGCAGGAGGAAAACAACTCAACAGCAGGTGAAAACAACTCAACTCCCCCTATCAACTCGAAAACCAAAACCATAGCAGGAGGGAAACAACTCAACTCCACGCAGCCTCCACAGGAGGAAAATAACTCAACTCCACGCCTCCACGCCTGCTCCTCCACAGGAGGAAAACAACTCAACTCCATGCCAGCGCCTGCTCCAGCACCGCGCCTGCTCCTCCACCGCGCCTGCGCCTTTACAGCAGAATCGGCTTTTCTTATCTACTATTATGTATAAAATTCCTTAAGGGAGTCCGGCACTTTCATAGGAGCCCATGTTAAAATTACGTAAGTTTATGTACTCGTACCTTTTTCTCAGAAACTACTTGCTTCTCATAGCTGAAATTTTTACAGTAGGTTATATGTACTATCAATGAGACTTTAATGGAGGGTTTTGTCTTGTTACTAAAAATTAATATAATTATGATTTTTTTTAAACATGTCCAATTCCCCTCCCCCTACAATTTAGTTTAAAAAGACGTTATGTAAAAAGGTTTGCTAGATATATCTTATCCCCTCCATTAAAATGTGTAAACATGTTGAAAATATACTTACTGAAAATTTGAGGACCCTACATTAATTAGTTTCTGAGAAAAAGGTACATAAAGGGGAAAATATTGCATTTTGAGAAAACAGGATTTTAAGTAAAAATTTGTAATTTTTGACAATTTACCTTTTTTAATACTTTCCAGAAATATATGAAACATTTTCTTTGCCCTCTGCTTCTACAAAAAACTCTTCTAGTTTTCTTTTTTTCATTATTTTTAGCAATCTAACTTTTTTTTTTGTATCTCAAGATGCTTTCGTTGCGCCACACGAATCCTACATGCATCTAATTTCTTAAAGCATGACACACAATTAAAACCTGGTTCAGTACTACAATGTTTTAAAACGATTGATTTGGCTACATGGCCCATATTGAATTGTGCAATTGCCATATTTACCCCTAATTTTAGAGTTTTTAACTCCACAAATGTAGATTTTGGAATGACTGTCCATATGGTATTATTAACTGACTCATTGGGGTTTTGAATCTTTCCATGTAGACATTTTTTTAATAACCTAGGGTCAGCTAAATCTCTAATAGTTGGCTTAATTTCATTCCTGAGGGAAGATGGCACACGGGTATGTTTTTATGATCATAATGCTTTTCGTTAAATTCAGCTTTTGCTTTCTGAAACTTGCACCATGAATTTGTACCTAAGGGACACAATCCATGTTGAGGGCTCTCATTTGTAGACAAAAGATGGAAGTAAACAGTCCAAACAGTCGTTTTCGTGTCGTGTAAATCATTGATATTGCTTCTAATGGCCATACCATAATGCCTCTGAATTTTTGAAATTAAAATGTCGGTGAGTCGGTTGCGTCCCACTTAGGCTTCTTCCATCACTTAATTTTTTTCCTCTGTTTTTTTCTTTTGAGATCCAAAAGATGGGTACCCATACGCTTTTGGATATGCCCAATGCATTCTAATTTTTCTACTTGAGTGTCACCGGAATTCAGGGCAAGTATTGATGAAAAACCTCTTGAATCTTCATCGCCCAAATATTTTGTGTAATGAATGCCATAATGAGCTTCGGATCTTTCAAATATCACCGTTACACTTTTCACTTCCATGCCTCCACTTGTTCCACTATAGTTGGCAATACACGATAGTTCATGAACAGAATTAAATGCAGTTTTGCACCGACAGTGTTTCGAAAACACTTCAAAGTCGATAACTATTCCAGTATCGACACTCGTAGCTGTAACAATACCAATGAGGTACTGGTATCCTCTTTTCTCCCATGAACCATCTAAGAGGCAACAGCAATGTCACGGCTACCTTCTATTCGTGTTGCCTCCTTAACAGAATTTTTCACGGGTAAATTTAGAAGAGTCGAACAACAATTTTGTATAAGTACGGAATTTTTCAGGTGGAGATGGCAAGTTCATAAGTTCACAGAATGTTTTTACAGCTGAACGACCTCTTCCAATAGATCTGAAAGCAAATACCAATCTGATATTTGAGTGCAAAAGTTTATTTTTATTCTTCAATTTAGTTGACGTATGGAAACCATGTTTTTTGCGCAAAAACTACTACAAAATCCCATGTAACACACAATTCTAACTCTTTTAAAAGTTTCCAATGAGATGGAATAGCCACAGTTTTTACAAACAGCAAAGTTCAATAAAGCTTTATTCAATAAATTTAATTCTATTAAAACATTTTTTTCATTACTTCCTTCCATATCTTCATATAAACTGTTGTTTGAAATAAGTTTTCGTTTTGAAGCACTTTGAATAACAGTTTCTGTGCTGTCTGGTGTGATAGCTGGAACATTTTGAGTATTCATTTTTTGAACGCCGACATTTTTGAGTTTTTTAAATATTTTTTTAGATCTCCCCATAATTTTTGTCATTAATAAAATACTAATAAGTAATTTAATGTAAAACGTGGATTAAACATAAAAAAAACTGTATAAATAAATTAGAATTCACAATTAGCAAGTTCAAGCAATAATAATCCCAAACCAAACGAAAAAAAATAACTATGTTGAGTTGTCTTTTTCTTTCTTCAAAGAAAAATCATTTTATTCATGTGTAAAAAAAAAAAAAAAAAAAAGGCTATACTAATTGTAGACAAAAAAATCGCGCGGTAATCGAAAAGTTAAGCATGATGAAAGACAGGTGCTCCTTCACGCGTCAAAGAAAGTGGCTTCCTTTAAAAAAATAAATAAAAATACTTCTAATTATTGTATTTCCATATATCATATATCATTTTAAGCAGAAATGTTTAAACTTTTTAAAAGTATAAAAAAGTCAAAATCATTCGTTTTTCAAAAATTCATGTGCCGGACCCTCTTAATCGTTTATTTTTTTAAAGTTCCTGTTTTAGTTCATTGCTTACCTTAAAAAAACCCAAAAGAAGCCATAAAGCTTGCTTATTTATTTATCAGAAAATAAGATTTGTACACGCGTATGATTTTTGCGATAATTTAGAAATTATTGAATTGCTTATGGAGTCGATTCATCACTAGAGGGCGCTGTGATCGCTTAGCGATTGCCGCGTGATTATCAAATAAACAATAACAGCTAAACTTATTACACTTCTGGTTGTGTGCTAACCGACGATTTTGCTTACATTCAAATTTTATATTCTTTACATTTTTTTAGTGCTCTAAATATTTTTAATATATTTTCTAGTCTTTTGCTTTCGCACAGTTATTAAATATATGCATACTTTTAGCTTACAATATTAGATTTACTTCAGTAGTTACAGTCTATACTTCTGTTCTTAGACCTCTTGTCTTGTGTTTTTGTATACTTTTAGCCTTAGTAATTAGTTTGCCAGCCAGATTGTGTTTCAAAAAATTACGGATTGTTCAACTGAATAAAGTTCTTTTTACTTAAAAATTAAGTGTTTAAGTGTAGAACCGATGAAAGGCTCGGCGATGTAAATTTTTTTGGCGACCGAAATCAATCACTAAGCAACTTAATTTAACGATAGGTGTTTTTGGCAAACGGAATCGATAGCCAAGTAACATAATTTGTGATAGGTGTTCCGGGAATTTTCAAATTGTAACTTTACAATAAAAATAAAGGTTTAAGTGTAGTATAGGGAAGGGGGGTATCAAATTTTGGCGATATCAAATTTTTTTGGCGTCCAAAATCGATCGCCAAGCTACTTTACTTAGCGATAGATGTCCGGAAGCCAGAATGAATTCGTTTTCTCACCATAATATCTGTATAAAAATCACCAAATCGAAAGCCTTATACTACACTTTAACCAAAATAAAGAAATATTAATGTGACATTTAAACAAAATATTGATAAGGCTATCAGTAATGCATAAAAATAAAAACTGTATTTTTTTTTTTTTTTGAAGTTTAAAGGAAAGAAAGGATTTCATTTTATTACATGATAGTACATGCAAATCCGAAAATGCCGCCGAAATACTCAGCCGAATCAAACATGTGAGAATTTGTTGAGCGTATTATCATGTGATTATGACGTCAGATGAATCGAGTCCATTGTTCCGATAACGAAATGCGTTATACATGAGTCAACTGAGTCAATTTCTGGATTGTTATAAAATGTCTTTATTTTTCCATTGCTTAGAGAGAAATTTTCATAATTGATTATGATGATTTTCTTATTATTCCTCAAGACCTTTAAAAGATAAATATGCTAATAAGTAAAAGGATACAATATAACGCACACTTAAAAATTCGAAAGCTCACGAGTATCACACACATTTTGCTGGCCACCTAAAATTGCAGACACGTGTAAAATTTTCACCTTGTGTGTACTGCAAAATTATGAAAATGTTTTTCAATCAGCACATGACAGGTGCTGTAACACTGCAAACAAGCGTGCGCTTTATAAAGGAAGAACAGAAAACCATTTTTAAAGTATTGAAAATGCTTTTTATTATGTGGTGGCACTTTTCAGGGGAAGTTTTAATATATCTTGAAGAAGAATACGCGCGCGAGCATGGGGAAGTTTAGAGAAGGAGCCCCCGGCTCAGGTATCCTCATTACTTGACACATGATTCAAAATTACGAGATCCGTCGCCAATAGCCTCGTGTTGCATCATTCACACGCACATTACGTTGAGCGACAACACCAGATGATTTTTAGATTGTAGGTGCGCTGTGGGTGGTGATACTACAAATTATAGCACAAAGTAAATAAGTCTGCAAACTGTAGCTTGAAGGATGAATGATCATTTGCTCTCAACTAATTGCAGCAGTTTACTCTCTGAACGTGGAAGTGACAGGGTCGACACAGTCGATGACCAATCACTTTTCAGACATAGTCAACATGGGAAGAATTATTGGAAGCGGCCAGGAGACAACATTGATACCTTTTAAGGATTATTGACTGAGGCATACCGGAGAAGGTGGGGGAGGGGGGCTTATCCTCATGTTAAGGGATATTAGGTACTCCCTGAAGGAAAGGTAGTGCTACTGGGCGCAACACATTCCTCTCATGTCATTAGCTCCGAAACAACGACTATTTATAGAAGGCGATGGTGACTCGGATCATGATGGTGTGTTGTCACGATATGTGATGTTCTAAGATACGTAAGAAGCGACTGCTATTTCTGAAGCTGAAGCTGGACACATATAAGAATACAATTATGGGCCATTCCGTCGTTCACAGGGCCATCTTACGGCATGGACCAACTTGACCCAGGTTGCAGCCGCAATGGAGGCCTCGTCTCGACATCAATAAAATCATAATTCGAATAATTTCAACGTTCAAATGTTATTTCCGGTTGTATTCTCCGAAAAACTGGGTATTTCGGACGATATGTCAACTGGCTACATTCGATGACCGTCGTCCCCACACAGGCCTAAGCCTACCATCACACACCTATATTACTCATTCAGTCAAAAGGCGGCAGTCGGTCGAGCCGCTTTGTGCAATTGTAAGTCATGCACATTTATTTATTTCGGGTTATTATTTGTACGAGTATTTGACAATGTATGTTATATACTGTCCACTTGTAAAGGTCATTGGGAGGGGGGCTTACATTTGTGTAGGGGTCCAGTTCTTCAAGTCTTAAGACGTCCCTAGTCATGGACTTATATCTTGTTTGGTGCCATTACAAAAGAAAGCTCCAATGGTGTTGGTCAACGATAGTCTTCTTATTGAGTATCATTGACACAAATCACTTATAACCATTTGGTGGAATGATTTTGGCTGATATAGAAGCATTAATCTGCACTTATTAGATTGCTAAGTGTTCAACCCTCGTCAGTGAATGCACTGGTTCACAGGAGTGCTGATTTCAACTCTTCCCACACTGTTATACCCCTCAAACGGGAATGATTCTCTTTTTCCAAACATCTTCGTCATTGCCGATGCACCGTCAACGCGTGCAGGTGACTGCCCAGTTCGATGCAATGGACAGACTAGCCTACCTTTTTGAGTCCAATCACGTGAAGTCTTCTGTTAGCAGGACCTATCTCCATTAGAAGAAAACTGGTACCTCTGCTATGACAAGTTCCACTGCGATGATAAACAGCTAACTTGTTTTCCTTATATATAGGTAAGGGCCACTATTTGCCGATTGGAAGAACATTTAGAAAAAAATTGCTGCTTTTCTTATGCAAATATATCATTTGTTCAATGTTCCACTGTAAAATTTCATCTTTAAATCATAATTTAACATATTAGAAATGAGCATTGGAGTATTGATGACGGGCCCCCTTTATATTTTAAAGATATGTTTTACCTTGATTAGAATCCATTTTTTTCCCTAAATTCCACGATACAGCTAAGATAGCTTAATCTGAAAAGAAATCATGGATAATTAATTTTATGCTATGAATTTAGCATGTATGCGTTGTATTTATACAAAAATTACGAGCTTTTTAAAAAACTCTTATATTTTCTTCAACCCTTTATCTGCCGATGGGGTTTATAAGTTTTTTTATTACATAGAATAACCATTTTTATTAATACTCTGACCATACTAAACTGGAAGATTCTTTTAAATCCCCTCTTCCGAGATATGTGACAGCACAGGTTCTATGATGAGTATTTTAGTGGGGTGTGATGTGCCCGCTTTCCTTTCCTTAATTGCTGGGAAAAATGGTCTAAATGGGTGGTCAAGAATTCTGACCTCTGTTCCCACGACCATTCCTTGGAATCCGAGAGTGGACATATCCCCCGACCTGTGTGGAATTTCCGTTTCTCACGCATCCCGGACGACAGAGCGTCTGGCGGTGACCACCACATGATACGCCGAAAAGGGTCCCACGCTCAGAGGAGCCGACGGACAACAGATGTAAAAAAAGCCGAAAGGAGGAAGATGAGGGAGCTGGACTTTAAAAGGCAAGGCATGGGAATTTGCGTGAGAGAACCGTTCAGAGGCCTCTCTAGCGATATACAGCGAGAAACCCACTGCGTTTGCACCCACGATTAAAGTCGAATAGCGAAGCCGAAGGACTGTGGCCCCTATTACCTATAAAAAGGTGTCAATTTCCCGTGATTCTCATGATAGGGTGGATGTTTCAGGTGAGCTGAACTTTACTGTAAAATCAATCTCGGAACGATCGTAAAAATATTCAAGTTAATTTTCACTGTAATAAATTGTTTTAATAAGCTGATTCAAGTAATCACAGGGGAAAGCGAATAGTTTTATGGCAGAAGTTGCATTTTCAGCTGATATTTTGATCGAATTGCGAAGATTGTCATTTTTGTTCCGAAAAAGTAGTTAATGCCAAAAGGTAAGTTCCTTATTATTTTTTTTGTATGCTAATGAAGAGCTTGGAAAACGATTTGATTATTTATTTTAAGTGAATAGAGTATATAATTAATTTTATGGTTAAATAACTTTGTGGTACTTATAAGTACCGACAGTACAATGAATGTTAGAGGAAGAACTTAAGTCTTTTTTTTCGCCTGTGTGGCTTATTGTTTTTTGTTGTGTTATAGAATCATCACTACAGTTTTTTTGGCATTTCTTTTTGGCCTAAGGTATCCGACTACCCTAAAACTGTGAATTTTGCCAAAAATTGACAAATTTTCTTATGATTTTTTTTATGGGCCATATTATTAGATTTATAAAAATACCAAGTTTATCATTTTCCGTTTACTAGAACGAAAACTACAAGTGTTTTAGTAAAAGCAGATGCCATTACTTAAAGCAGCCGCCCATCCGGTATAGTGGTTAGCGATGCTGACTGCGGTGCCGTAGGGACTGGGTTCGAATCCCGGAGAAGGCATGGATGTTTGTGTTGTAATCTTTCCCTTTGTGTTGTAAGCCCCCGTGTTATACATTGTATGGTGCACGGGGTTTCTAAATGTTCTCAATAAAAAATTACTTAAAGCAAGATGTCATACTTTAAAACGCGTTTTACACGAAATGTGATTTTTTGAAAATAATGAAACAAACAGCGATTGCAAAAAGTTTTGAACATAATTAACTGCAATTTTTTCTGTAAGTTCTGTATAATAGTAGAATTGTTTTAACCTTCAGATTTATAAATCACTGTTTTATTACAAAATTTACAGTCCCTTATGTGAATATAATCACTGTTTTTTTAAGCATTTTCATATAGTAACCGAGATAAAGTGCTCTAGCTTTTATAAAAAAAATATTTCTTACCCGAAGGTCATTTCAAAATTGAATACTATTGCAACATATTAGATTGAAAAAATTGAGAATGTGTTTATAAACCTTTGGTGCAGAATGGGCCGCGTTTATGCTATTTTTTGTCAATTTTTACCTATTTTTTCCCATTTTAGTAATAGTTTTTTTTTCTCTTCTTAATTTTAGCACATTTTTCTTAAAATGCACTAAACAAGTCTAAAAATAACAAAAAAATCCCCATATCTCCTTTTTTTAAAAAAAAAAAAGGTTGTCGCAACCAGTCGGATGCCTTGACTTATTTAGTTTGCTTTTTATTATTATTATTACAAGCTTTTATTTAACTTACAATGTATGTATGTATGTATTATGTATGTATGTATGTATGTATGTATGTATGTATGTATGTAATTTGTTCGGGTGGAATCTTGCAACTCAATTTTGAAGCTGATATCTTCACTCCATTGAGCTGAAATTTTGTACACACGTTCAGTTTGGATGACAATGCATGTTTTGATAATTTATATTCCGATATTGCAATTAATTAAAAAGATATTAATTAAAAACATTTAATTAGTTTTGGGCGCCAACTTTGATATATCTGCATTGTTGTGTAATAATGTTATTTTTACAACAATGACAAAAGTTGGCGTCGAAAATCGGTTTTTCAGCCAAATTAAAATTTCATAACGTTGCGCTATTCACTGTATTTATTAACTTTGTCTAAAAAATAATTCCATTTCTACAACGTAAAATTAATCTAATTTCTGCAACGTATGCAATTTTTTTACAAATTTCTATCTATTTTCTTGGATTTAAATTCAAAACAAAAAAAAGTCGAGCTATTTTCCAAGTAGATTGGTACATTGTATACCTTTCTCAACGCTGCCAAGTTAAACTGATATGGAGTATTGTAGAAATTCTTTAAAAAAATTTATCTAACTTTAATCTATGAAACTCAGACAAAAAATAATTACAGAATTGGAAGGATCATTTTTTTTTATATATATCTTACCCATCAAAAAGGAATCCGCTAGGAAAACAATAAGAGAAAAATATTATCCAGAAATGCAATGTATTTTCAATTAAAAAATAATTTTATATAAAAATAAATGAATTTTTTAAAGAAATTTTCTAATTTTAAGCCTACAAGTAATTTAAATATACCTCATTTTTTATCACCAGTAATCTAAACACATACTACGACATGTGTCCTTAAATTTAATTACAAATAGTATCTGTTAATTTTATTTGAAAAATTACGGCAATTTTGTTTCTCTAGATGAGTTAGGTACATTGTAAAACCAGCTCATGGTTATTGATATCCATAAAATGTGCCAAAAGAGAATAATTTGCAAATAAGGAGATTTTAAAAATAAGGAGAAAAAAAAAATCGAATCGGAGAAGAAAAATTTCGTTAAATAGGAAATGCACTTCGCTATTTGGAGTTATTTTACGAAGAAAAGAGTAATATGTGCTTGGGTCCAGGAAAAAGTTCTTAAAATAGAGAAATTTCCAAAATAGAGGTTCGTTACATGGAGGTTTGACTGTATAAAAATAATACGATGGTTAATTATTTTTTCAAAATCAAGTTTCTAAAGATGAGCTGAGCAATTAAAAAAATAGATTCTTACGTAGAAGATATCCAATGTCCAGCAAAATATTATCATTAGTTGAGAAAACTTTCATTTTTAATTACAACATGCGTTTTGAATTTTAAGCATTTTATTGATTAATACAAATATTTAATTCATTACAACATGTGTTTTGAATTTTATACATTTTATTGATTAATACAAATATTTAAATGCTTTTTTGAATTTTTTAATAAATAACTAGATTTTTCTTCTAATATGTTAGAGAAATATATCCCTTACCTTCAAAATATTTCAAATAAATAATATATGCTTTAAGATTTTTCAAAAAATAATCACAATTTTAATTGAACATTTAATAACTTCGTCATTTATTAAGATAATTTCACGAAACCTTTTTTTCGTGTGTCGAACAATATTACCCAAGATCTGCACGAAGATTGACAAAAATACGGTTTTAAAAAAAATTGTGTTTTTCGTCTAATACCCTTTTTGCGAGAATTGATTCAGCTAAATCAGGGATGGTGAACCAGCGTTGAATGAGTTGAACAGGCTGAGAAACCTGTCCAGCGATAACTAAAAAGTAAAAAATAAATTAAAAATAAAAAAAACTTTTTTAAGCACAAGCTTTTATTTAAACGCTCTAAAAAGAATAAAATAAACTTTTCCTTCAAAACTTATTTTACTGTCAACTTATAACCTCATTATACAATTTATATGATATAAAAGCTTGTTGCGAGATTTACCTGTGTAGATAAACAAGTAAAATAAATAACTTGACCTCAATGATTTTAATTTTTAAAAATTTAAACTACGTGAATACGAGTACTTAAATCTCGCGACAAGCTTTTATATCATATAAATTGTATAATGACGTTATAAGTTGACAGTCAAATAAGTTTTGAAGGAAAAGTTTATTTTATTCTTTTTAGAGCGTTTAAATAAAAGCTTGTGCTTAAAAAAGTTTTTTTTATTTTTAATTTATTTTTAATTCTCGATTAGCCCCAACAAAGTTTTTGGCATTATCTGATGATATAGTAGCACATTTCCCGCGTCTAGCCACAAAACGCTTCAATGTAGCAAGGAAGGCGTCTGTGGTCAAATCCGAGACAATTTCGAGATAGACGGCCTTTGAGGCTAAGCAAACGAAAATAGCTACATATATCTTTTGGTAAGTGCCCTTTCTCTGGTGTTTATACCTTATGAAAAAGGGTCCACAATAATCAATTCCGGTATGCAAGAAAGGATAACTAGGATTTACTCTCTCTCGAAGTAAAGAACCCATAAGTTGGTTTTTACAATAGGTTTATTTTTAAAACAAACTAAGCATTCATGCACAATTTTCCTGGCTATTGATCTGCGACGAAGTCGCCAAAATTTTTGTCTTGTGCAATATAGCAAAGATTGAGGACCTAAATGAAAATTTCCAATGTGTATATTTATCATAATTAATTTGGTGAGAAGATGATCCGCAGGGAGTATAGCTGGATGCCTTTGACTATAAGTTAAATCCGAATTCTACAAACGTCCCCCTACCCTTAAAATTTGATTGCCATCTAGAAATGGAATTAAAGAGAAAAGTTTACCTTTTTTTTTAATGCAACCAACTTTAGCTAGAACATCGATTTCTTCTTTAAAAGCAGAGGGTTGTAGATTTTTTTATTAGCCATAATTCTGCTTCATTCACTTCACTATAATGTAATTGACCAGAACTTTTTACACTAGGATTTCTACAGTTCTTAATAAACCTGAAAATATAACTCAAAATATGCAACTATTTAGTATAGTCTTTAGAACATTTTAAAAGATCATCTATAAGAGAGAATTTACAAGAAGTTGAAAGCACATCTGCAGGTGGTTTAAGTTCTTTTAAGTAGTCTCTGTCCGAAGTAATAATTTCGAAGTCAATTTGGTTTACACTGGTTCTTCCTTTAAAAAATCTGGACCGTACCACCAAAGTTGCTTAGAAGAGGTGTCCGAAGCATTCAGTTAACGTGATATTAGATCGGCAGGATTATGATTAGAGGACACATGATTCCATTGACATTCTTGGTTAGTCTCTGAATTATTTTGATTCGATTGCCGATGGGGGGGGGGAGTCTTAAGCTGCTCAGGGTATCGTTGAATCCAGGCTAATACAATGTTAGAGTCCGTCCACAACTTTATTTGCTGGATAGGCAGTGTCAGGGAATGTGGAACCTTTTCCAGGAGCTGGGCCAACAACACACAAGCACACAATTCCAATCGAGGGATAGTGATTAGTTTCACCGGTGCAACACGGGATTTGCTACACAAGAGTCTTGAAGATGCATCCTCTTCTGAGATCGATTGAACATACAGTACTACACCATATGCCGCTGTTGATGCATCGACAAATCCATGGAGGATAATTCTACCATTTTTAGTACGAGGCGAGGGATATGGATGTTTTGAATAACTGGCAGGGTAGACACGAAGTCGTTCCATTCTTTAGCAATTGGATTGGAGAGTGGCTCATTCCATTCTAATTTGAGAATCCAAAGTTTCTGCAATAGTAGTTTGGCCTTAGTTAGAATTGGCCCAATTAATCCAAGGGAGTCAAATAATAGATAATAGATAAATAATAATAATGCACTAATAGATAAAACTCCTCTTTTTGTGTAAGAATCCTGGCAGTTCACGACAGTCTTAAAAGAGAAATAATCTAATTGTGGATTCCAAATGACTCCTAGAGTTTTAACTGTTTTGTCTGACGACTGGCAGTGGAAGTCCCAAGATTGCTCTTCTTTAGGTATTGAAGTCAATATTTCTGGGGCATTGCTACACCACTTATGAAGACTCATGTCCGCTTTTTTAAATAGTCTAATTAATTCTGATTGTAGTAGTTGAAACTCTTGAAAGTCTGAACTTCCGGTTAATATGTCATCCATATAAATGTCTCTATTGTAACTGCTGCAGCCAAAGGATAATTTTCTCCGTCTCTAGCTAATTGCTGAATAGTCCAGGTAGCAAGATAGGGTGAACAAGTAGTCCCATGTAAGTTACAGTGTTGAGTTTGTACGTTTTTACAGGACCATCAGCACTGTCTTTCCATAAAATCATCTGCAAATCTCGATGATCAGGGTTATTAAAATATGTGTAAACATTTTTGAAATATCTGTTGTAAAGACAAAGGTGTGTTGCCTAAATCTCAAGAGAATTGAAAATAAATCCTGCTGCAAAAGCTCGCCTTTATACAAAATGTCATTCAAAGAAAGACCTGATGTTGTTTTGGAAGAGGCATTAAAAACCACCCTAAGTGTCGTCGTTTTACTATCGGGGCGAAATACTCTATGATAGGGTAGAAAATTAGAGATATTTGTTTCAAGGGGGTCAACTACTAATTGCATGTGTTTTAAGTCCATATATTCCTGTAAAAAAGATTTATAAAGAGTTTGTAATTCATTATTTTTCGAAAGTTTTTTCCAAAGTTGATTCAAGCGAATTTCAGCCAAGAACCTTGAATTACCTAAACAGTTTGGATCCCTTTTAAAGGGAAATTGTACAACATAGCGCCCTTCTTCATTGCGATAAGGAGTGTTTTGATATTGAGTCTCACAAATTTCTTCTTCTAAAATATATTCCTTGGATGATTCTCATCTGCCGTTTCAATTTTCCAAAATGCTCGCAATTGTTGATTAAGATTATCTAAATTTATTTTCGAATTAATTGCTAAACCGCAATATGATTTTTCCTCAAATTTATCGGAGCTCCCTACAACAATGTAACCGAAAATAGTTTCTTGAAACAACCATTTTTCGCATGGAGATCGAAGTTGATTAGGCCTTAATAATTCAAAGAAAAGCTCGCACCTAATAAGCAGATCTATTTCTCCTGGAATACCAAAATCTTTATGTGCGAGATCAATGTTCGAAGGAATTTTTATTTCAGATGTATCCATGCGATGGATAGATGTTGTAGTAATAAATGGAACGATTAATAGATCTAATGCTGTTGAAAAACCTCCATTTTTGCTTTGAATTACTGCATTTACTTTCTGTTTAACTTTAAGCGTTATTTCCCCTAATCCCGAAACAGATGCGTTTATTTTTTTATTAAATTATTAGAGCTTTTATTTTTAACTTACAATGTATGTATGTATGTAATTTGTTCGGGTGGAATCTTGCAACTCAATTTTGAAGCTGATATCTTCACCTCATTGAGCTGAAATTTTGTATACACGTTTAGTTTGGATGACAATGCATGTTTTGACCATTTATATTCCGATATTGCAATTAATTAAAGAAATATTAATTAAAAACGTTAAACTAGTTTTGGGCGCCAACTTCGATATGTCTGCATTGTTGTAATAATGTTATTGTTACAACAATGACAAAAGTTGGCGTCGAAAATCGGTTTTCAGCCAAACTGGAATTTCATAACGTTGTGCTATTGACTGTATTAAATAACTTTGTCTAAAAATAATCTAATTTCTACAACGTATGTAATTTTTTTACAAATTTCTATAAATTTTCTTGGATTTAAATTCAAAAAAAAAAAAAAAATAGAGCTATTTTTCAAGTAGATTGGTACATTATATACCTTTCTCAAAGCTGCCAAGTTAAACTGAGATGGAGTATTGTAGACATTCTTTTAAAAATTTATCAAAATGTAATCTATGAAACTCAGACAAAAAATAATTACAGAATCAGAAAGATCATTTTTTTATATGTTTTACCTATGAAAAAGAAATCCGCTAGGAAAACAATCAGAGAAAAATATTATCCAGAAATGCAATGTATTTTCAATTAAAAAAAATAATTTTATATTAAAATGAATGAATTTTTTTTAAAGAAATTTTCTAATTTTAAGCTTACAAATAATTTAAATATACCTCATTTTATCACCAGTAATCTAAACACACACTACGACATGTGTCTTTAAATTTAATTACAGATAGAATTTGTTAATTTTATTTAACTTACTATGTTTGTATGTAATTTGTTCGAGTGGAATCTTGCAACTCAATTTTTAAGCTATCTTTAACCCATTGAGCTGAAATTTTGTATACACGTTTAGTTTGGATGGTAATGCATGTTTTGACCATTTATATTCCAATATTGCAATTAGTTGAAAAGAAATAAACTAAAAAACCTTCAAACGCATAATTGTCTTATCCCTGTGCGTTGTTTATTCCGCTATGCTTGGCGACGCAAAATAAAAAACCAATAGGGGACTTTTTTTTTTTTTGAGTTTTGACGTTTTTAAAACAGCAATCTTTTTTTAAAAAAAAAAAAAAACTCAGACAAAAACTAATTTCATAATCGGAAAGATCATTTACTTCGCCACGATACGGTGCAATTTTTTTTTTACAAAATAATATTTGTGTTTTTTAAGATTTTTTTAAAAAATGAGTCAAAATTGATACGTTTTTATGAAAATGACGTCTAAATTGCTGCGCATGAATTTTTTTTTGTTTAAATGAATCGACATTCCGTACTAGAACAACTCATGCTTTGCTCTTTTAAAATCAGTGATTTAAAAAATAAAATGCCGAAAAGCTTTTTTTTAAAGATTTTTAAAAAAATAATCAAAATTTTAATTAAACATTTAATAACTTCGTCATTTATGAAGATAATCTCACGAAACTTTTCTTTCGTGTGTAGAACAATGTTACTCAAGATCCGCACGAAGATTGAAAAAATTGCTTAAAAATTACGGATTTAAAAAGAATTGTGTTTTTCGTCTAATACCGTTTTCGCGAGAATTGATTTAGCTAAACCAGGGATTGCGAGTCAGCGTTGAATGAAATGAACAGAGGCTGAGAAACCTGTCCAGCGATAACTAAAAAGTAAAAAAACTTTTTTTAAACAAGCTTTTATTTAAACGCTCTAAAAAGAATAAAATAAACTTTTCCTTTAAAACTTTTTTTACTATCAACTTATAAAGTCATTACACAATTTTTTGATATAAAAGCTTGTCGCGAGATTTACCTGTGTAGATAAAAAGTAAATTATGTAACTTGATCTGATTGACTTTAATTTTCAAAAATTTCAAACTAAGTAAATAAGAGTACTTAAATCTTGCGACAGATGATTTTTCAGATGAAGAAGTCCCAGCAAATAATCTCCTGGAATTTTCGTTAGATTTTTAGATGACGACCAAGAACTAAACAAGACTCAAAGTGCAGTAGTTAATGTTAAAAAAATACAACATTTCTTACTCCAGGATGCAGTGCTTTGAAAAGTATTCCATCGAAGTCACACTCAAAATGCACAATGTATAATGAATTTTTGTGTATTAATGAAAAGAGAAATTGTTTGATTGAATATCATCCAGGTAAGTATATGTGTTAAAGCTGTTTTTTTATGTGTAAAAAAAAAAAATTTCTAAAAATTAAATTTTTTTTAAAATAAACATTTTGTGCTGTAAAATATTAACGTTCTCTGGTTATTCAGCATTTTTAAGGGTTAAAACAGCGTTAAAAAAGTCATTCGGTCTTCTCGTATTATGATAATATCTTAGACTTTTGTGGACTGGCTGTACTTTAACCATTTTAATTAATTAGCTCTAATGGATTAAATTTTTCAAAGTGGAATATTTTTATTTATGTATATCCCTTAATTTTCAAAGAAGTGATTCAAAAAAAAAATTACAGTAAATCATAATGTGGTAAATAAAGCGTTAATGTAGTTACATTAAAACCCATATCTTTACAGGGCACAACGCTTCATATTTAGTTTAATAAAATTGATGAAAGAAAACTTTTTTATTTTTAATTTAGATACTAATTCAAATGTTTTGGGGATTTTTTTACAAAAAACATTTTAAAATTTGTTTTAATTCTACATAAATTTTTGTGTGTTCCTTATTAAAAGTTTAGTTTTGAAAACAGTAACTTTTTTTAATTATTTTTATCAATTTTATGTTTAAGTAGAGAACAAATACCTTTGATAATTAGTTGATTTTATAAAAGTTACTAAAAATCCACATTTTATGTTAAAAAATTATATTTTACATTAAGAAGCATTAAATTGAACTAAAAATAAAAAAGAAAAGGAAATCCTAGATTTTGAGAAAAACAATTCGATATAAAATTCCAGCTAACTAAAAAGTAGTTTTACTTGTAGTATTCTTTTATTACGGTAATTTGTTTTTAAACGTAAAGTATCCAATTAGTAGAAATAGATACGTCAGCAGTTTTCGTGCAGTAACATAAAAATAGCAATTATAATTTATCTTTTCTTTGATGTTAATAATATGTACCTCTTGGGTGTTGTTCTTTTTTAAAGGAAATTCACGAGGAAAGAGTCAAAGAAATATTTTAATGTACTCTTTTGAAATAAAATACCTTTTTCGTTCCTGTTAATAGATTTTAAAGTGACAGTAATATTTTAAATAGTTCAGTATCATAAGAAGTATTTTATCTTAATATAAGACATAAATAAATAAATTCTACGCATTATAAAGTTTTTGTTAGCGGTGTTAATTTAGTTCGATAAAAAATTTCTTTTTGATCGAATGTTTTGCAAAGTAATGGCTTTAGAGGAAAAAGAAATTTGCTGAGAACGTAGAATTATTTTCTCAAAAAAAAATCGTTTGTTTCTGAAGACTATTTTTAGAAGAATCTATTATGGTTTCAACGAGAAATTTCTCTTGAGAATTACCGTAAGAAAATATCGTCTGCGTCGTATATTTTTGTGAAGACGGTTTCAGTTCTTTTGTGCATTTTTATTTTTTTCTGAATTTTCCATTATTTTATGTGTATTTAAAAACACGATGGCATAAATTGATAAGTATATAATTTATATTGTGCTCTTCATACGTATTTAAATTAAAATATGTACCATTAAAAACGAATTATTTGAGTTCTGCACATTCTGCAAAAATGGAACAATAAGCTCTCTCTCTCAAAATACAGCTGTTTGTTCGAGAATGTAAATGACTAATTTATCTTGTACTTCTGTTTATTTTAATTTCTTATTCTTCAATTCAACGCATTTAATGTTATTTTCGGAAATAAAAAAAATATACTAGATAGAGAAAATTATACTTGTGTAATTTATTTAACTGTGCAAAATATATAAAACGTGGATTTTAATTATAGTGAATAATAATTCTTGTAAGTCTTTTCTATCAAATGAACTTTTCCTTTTAATGTTTTGACCTGCCTTGTAAAATGGATGACGTACAGTAAGTATTTTGAGGCTTAAAGTCTTCAGGTAGCGAGGTGTTGAAGTTTGGATAGTGGGGTGGTATCTTAGGGGTTGTTCTCGTCTGTTAAATGAGGCTCAGAATTACGAATTCTCTCGTCAATAGCCTTCATATTATTTTGAACTACCCATGTGTATAACGATGTTAAAAGAACTATTAACCACATTATAGAATGTTTTACTGTGTAACGCTTTTCATTAAAGGGACACATGGTATGATTTAAATAACCTCTGTTGTGTATATAACTTAAATAA
>BMAO01001117.1:249526-311202 GCA_019973975.1 Trichonephila clavata | reverse complement strand
CTTTATTCCTGTAAAATATTTAGCATGCGAAGGCTTTTAAAATCTGGGGGATTTAAAGGCATAAACATCGTTTGTACATGTTGTGCGTGCTGTGACATGGAATTATCTCTGAAGTGTGTTTGTTATTTTTATATTATTAGGATAAGGTTTATGAAATATTGATCTTTCATTCGTTTTCTATATATTCATTATGGCAGTATACTGTTTAATTGTTCTACATTTGTGAATTTATTCATAGTTTCAGACTATTCGATGATGTTATATCATACTATTCATGGAATGAAAACTTCATCATATTTCTCCATGTTGATTTTGTACATATATTGTCAAAACTCTAGGCTTTTAATAATTGAAGTATAGGTTTGAAATTTTATTCAAGTTCTTAAATGTATGTTTTGTAAAACTGTGCATGGAATTAGCTCTAACATGTTTAGTACTTTCTAAAAATTTCAAATCAAATTAATGTTTTGGGAATTTTGGAAGTTCTTAAAAATTAATAAATTAAGTAGTAGCAGTAAAAACATATGCATAGTTTTATGTGGTATATTATAAGGTTCTTGGGAAAAATTTGAAAGAAAGAGCATATTTTAAAGCCTTAGGGATTTAAAAATGTAAAAACTAAAAATA
Organism: Trichonephila clavata; assembly: GCA_019973975.1. NCBI lineage: Eukaryota > Metazoa > Arthropoda > Arachnida > Araneae > Nephilidae > Trichonephila > Trichonephila clavata. Next base: position 310,575 of record BMAO01001117.1, on the reverse strand, counting down.
TTTAAGTGTACAAACATTTTATAATTTAAAAATTATGGAATTATTATTATATAATTAACTTTATGAAATACAATTAAAACAAATACCAAATATTAAAAGTAAAAAAAATTTGAAGATGGTACCATATCACCTTAAGTAGACAAGAAGTCAAAGTGATCGCATTGAGTAAGTGTGATTAGTATTACAGTTTTATCATACGTCGCTTACTACGTTTATTATCGGCATAGTGATTATTTGGGGGCATCTCTTAGATGGATCGATTAAATTTGTGTGTTTATTAATATTATAATAAATTAGATTGTTTTGTTAAACTATGGCTAGAGTTCCTTCCAATCATCCTACACCATTAGGCGAGCATGCAAAATTAATACAAATATATAATAAGGAATTTAAAAATAATTATATAAGTTTTCTTTAAATACTAGAAACATTTTGAGAAGTGAATCCTTTATTTTCCCTTTACTGGGAAGAATTTTCAACTCTTCTTTTTTAGTTATTGTTTTAACTGAGGCATTACACATAAAATTTAGTTTTCTGGACAGTGAAGATTGTTCATGTTTAGTTTTTAAGACTTAAATATCACATTTAAACAGGTACAACAGGAGCAGGCGTGGGCACAGTCCCCAGGTTCACAAATTGCTAATTCTGGGAAAACTATTTATTTTTTACAAATGACCTTGATAGTATCCTGCCCTGTATGACAGTCTTCTTGGGAACTAAAATGTATTTACCACATATCACTCTCAATTTTAGGAATGGCAAACGATATTTTACAATCTTAAGGTACTTGTTTTGACTGAGATTTGACTGCGCAACCACTGTTACTTCAAAATATTTTCTATGAGCATACTACATTTTCCCCCTTTGAACAACTTAGTGGTTTTATATTGCTTTGTACGACTTATTGTGATTTATAAATGCAAACGCGCAGAATATATAAAAAGTAGTCTCGATCTCATGAAGGAAGTTGAAACCTGATCAAAGGTAGAACCTGAAATAATGCATTTTTATCATGATCGCGAAAGTAAATTTAAGAAAGGTGATGCACCATGAAACGTATGAGCAGAAATGAAGATTTTCAAATGCTACCTAAATAACTCCATCAAAAATAACCGGCGTAAGTTTACCACAAAGTACACTTCGCCTGTCAAAAGATTAAACGAAAAGTTCAGCATGCTGTAAGTCAATCATCAAAGGACAGTAAAACTACAATAACTTGAACAAAATATGACAATTTAGCCTGGAAATAACATTTCTGTAATGTCAGCGGAAAGTGTCTGTGATTTATGTCCTTTATTAAAGTCACACACATTCGAAACTTCTTGGTTCAGTTTGTATGATATTTTCTCAAATTTCCAAAGAAAAATTGAAAAGTTCTTAAAAGTAAGTAAGTATACTTTTTCTTAATTAGATTATTTACTGTAGTTACGATTTGTATCAATTACAATAAAAATAACGCATAAAATGGGACTGGGGTGTCAGTCACTTAGCACGTATTCAGTAACGTTACCGTCGAACGCGTGCTTTCTCCCCGGTTAAGTTTAAATTTTACATTCAGCATGTAAAGCTAAAATGTTTTTTACTTTTAAAATTAAACGTGAAAAATAAAAATGCAGTAAAAATAAATACAAAAATTATAAGGAGAGATAAAACAAAATAAAAAGTGCTGTCTCTGCATCCAAGCATCTACCATGTTCGACTTACTTGATACATTATGCAACGACGTTAAATCAACTGAAATAAAACCGATCGGGGGATGATAACGCCAGCTTTTGCTGTATTTACAAAAATAAAATACGTTTTGTTTATCCATATTGCATTGGCATTCTTTTGATCTAACAGAAGCGCCAATCTAACCTCTCTTTCAGTCAGTCGTCTTCCTCTTAAACATTCAACATTTTTTTTTAATACCAATTTTTATCAAACCTAGTCGGAATCTTCTCCGCCTTCGAATTCACATCCTTATTTATCTCACCTGACGATGCTTTTTTTCGCACGTGAAATAAGGTCTCCTTGAGTGCGTATGAGTTAGTGATACACACAGCGCTGCAGAAAGAAAGACCCCGTCGTATGTATACATTCGGAAATGAAAAAAGGGGCGCTTTGAAAGGAGGGCTTGAAATTGGAATTTGGGGGTGGAGCGGGATGGGCAGACGAAGAATTGCGTCTTTCCTTTTAGAGGGGTGGAGAAGGGGTGTTCCAAAAGATATTCCTCTCTTTCACCAATCGGCATACGATTTCACGCCTAGAATATACATGTCTAGATATATCTACCCGTTCCTCATTTCTGGAAGAGGAGAATTGAAAACCTTTCGTAGTATATATTTAGATAGGTATCTTGACTAAGTGGATGGCTATATCCCCTTCTTTTGACTCCAGGTCAGATTTTTATTCGAAGGGAGTGCTTTCAATGTGTTTTGCATCCTCTTTTCGGAATTGAGCAAGTAATATGTATGGTAATGACGATGGCAACTAGTTACTGTTGATTATTGTCATCATGTAGATTAGAGTGGTTTATGGCTGGTTTTTCCGTATGAAGTTAATGGCCGTGGGATTTTTACAGTGATGACACATGTGCGTTCTCTTTGTTGATTTATAAAAACTATTTTCAAGCCTTACAAATTAAAATGGGGAAAAATAAAGTAAATGTAAGTTTTTATGAGGTGCAAAATATCGATCAAATGTTTAAAACGGCTATGTGACTTAATTTTAAGTAATTTCTTAATAGCCGCGCCGAAAATAAACAAGAATGAAGATTTCACCAGAAATCTACTTACCTAAATACATGTTGCGACGTTTGATATAAATAAAGGTAGCGTTATATTTATCTGCTTAAATATTTGGTTTATTTACGTCACATCTTATACACTCTTAAGAAATAAAGCTATTGCCTAGAATTATTAAAGTCCAAGTTCTGCTGTTTGTGAGGGTGGAGGTACGTCTCGACTCTACGAAATTTTTCAACCGTCTTTCTCTCTCTGCCCTCTGGGTTTTTGCATGTGTTGTCGGCGTCTTTATACTCCAGTTACATCCGGTTCGTGGGTGGAGTAGGGGGTTCCTCGTGGTGTCAAAGGTTGTCGGGGCAATGGCCAAAACCGCGTAATATTTTAAGGGTGCAGATGTCATTGCATGTGGGGATCATATCTACAAAAGAAGCCGATTTACAGCTGGGTGGTGGGAAACATCGCAGTGTTTAAACATTATATTTTTTAGACAAAATGTTAAATTTGTCTAAAAAATATAATGTTTAAACACTGTGATGTTTGATGATATAAAATGTTAAATTTGATAAGAGATTTCGTTAACTTACATCTTTTGTATAAATCTGGCATTGTTAAAAGTTTCAAATATTCCATATCTAAATTCATGATAAATTTGCAGCTCTATTCATGTTTTACTGGCAATAAATACATATCCAATGCCTCTGTGAAAGTTCCAATTTAAATAAATTTCACTATTTACAAATATAAGTGAGTGTAAAGATTGATATGATATTCTTTAAAAGCATTTCTAATTGCGACTCTTAAAAATACAATTTTCCGGTCTTTTCTATTTGTAGAATCAAACAGTTAGTTCATTTAGCATCACATAGTATAAGCATTTTTAACTTCTTATCCTTTCCTTTGGGAAGAATCATTGAGATATTAGAATGAACTCTAATATATGTTGCTAAAATTTGATTTGCACATTTTAATGTGTGTCTATTTTATAAAAAAGTTAAAAGTTAATTTACCCTAATTGATGCAAAGCCTTTAAAAGTAATTTTTGTTTTAAAAAAAGTAATACAACTTTTATTTTAATCTTTTTTTAGAATAATGAGGTGCTCTAATATTCCAATACTTGTTTACTTTTGGCAACATAGCACAATTAAAAATTACCCAGTGCACTGTACCCGCATGTGGTGTATGGGGAGAAAATGGCGTAAATGGTTTTCTCTGAAATAATTAAATTCTTCGTGTAATGACTTTATTACTTTATTTTTACTTCACGACACAGCACATCGTGTCAACAGAACATAATTCTATCTTTCTCAATACAGCAAACCCACAAGCGCAATCCACCGCGCTCCTAAAACGAGGGATTCTCTCTTCCTCGACCGTCACGTACGAGGTCAAACCCCTTCTCCCTAAAACACAATGCCACACCGCCTAGACGCGCTAAATAGCACCAACATTCCATAATGTCTTCCACCAGCAGTGGCCCAATTTCACTTCGCAAACTCTATGCAATATCATTTATTCATTCAGCCCATTGCTTCAGAAATAGTTTACATTATTGATAACCCGTAAAAAGATCGTGTTCTGAAAAGTTGTATATATACGTCAGGGCACTTGATGCACAGGTTGAGCAAGACGGATATATACGCCAAGGGGCAGTTAAGGGTTTAAAAATAATTATATTTAATTTCAAGTCAGTATATACGAAAATATGCAAAATCCAAGAAAATTGTAAACATTTTAGGTAAGAGTGAAAATTTAAGAATGGATTCATCAAAGGCTTGCGAAAGAAAATCCACCGATATCTTGTAACTTTCAAGTTACTACGCAACCATGATTAACTCATTAATAAATGTTCTAATATCTTCCACAACATCTACTAGTCTCTAGAATCTTCGGTCTCATATGATCTTACTCTGACTATTTATATACTTTTTGGTAGTGATATTCAAATTTGTATGGATGCATTATTTTGGCTTAAGGTACCAATTTGGCTTGATGGAAGAAATCAAGAGAACGAGAGGATAAATCTCATGTTACAACCTCTACTAATTTTTTTCATTAGTTAATTAATATTTGTATTAGTGAATACTTTTATTGCCTTCGTACTATACTCTTTATAACTATATTAAAAATCTCGTAACGGAGATAAATTTGACATAAATTCCAGTTATTAAATACAGTTGAACCGCTAATTGTAAGTCACTAAATCCCGAAAAAAAGTTCGTTTTGTGGGATAATTCGTTAAAGGGAGATTTATCTTTCAATATACTTTAAAAACCACGTGAAACTATTTTTAAGTTCATAAACACTGTACATTACTATAAAAAGTAATTATTCACACCTTTTTTGTGAATTAATATCTATTTATTTTGCATATCTTACTCATCAAAAAGAATTTTGCAAGGAAAACCGGAAAAATTTGTCTTAGTACTCTGTATTTCACCATGTTTTAATAACTTTCAGCATCTTGTGTCAGGGTGGAATTTTGCGAATTGTTTTAAGCCGCTTATCCATCAGCTGGAGACGAGAAATTTAGACCATAGCTCAAGTGGATGACAATGCGCAGAAAATGAAAAAGTTCTAGTCTTGGGCGAACCCCGAAGGGCGGGCTCGATTTCGACAAGGGCCCGCAACTACAATTACAATAAAGACCGCGTTGATAGCACGAATGAGTTTGCGTCCTGCATGCTCCTGAATTTGGTGACTCTGGTCAAGAAGGGACCCCAGTTACAAGAATTTTCGATAACTCGCTTTCTTATATATCTGTCCGGGTGGAATCTTGTAATTAATTTAATAACTTTCCGATGAACTGGTGAAGTGGGATATAGCTCAGAAGCTGATGACCAATGCATGAAAATGTTAAAAAAAGGAAGTTGTAGTCTGTAACGCTGGCCCTCTAAGAGTCTTGTATGTCTGTCCGGGTAGAATTTTGTAATTGATTTTAAACTAACTTCCCGATGTGCTAGAGACTTGAAGTTTGGACTATAGCTCAGAAGTGGATGACAATTCATGAAAATGGTTATAAAAACATGGTACATAAAAAAATTTTGTTAAGAAAATTATTCAACTTTTAAAAATTAATTTTACATTAAGATCGTTAATCTTACGAAGCTTTCTAATTTTAAGCAAACAAGTAATTTTATGCATGCATATTTTATAACGAGTAACTTTAAACACATATTAGTACATGCGGCCGAAATTTTAATTAATGGTAGGTCTACTAATTTTATTTTATTTCTTTGTTCGAAAAAAAATGTTTTGTTTTCATAATAAGCTTTGCATTTTTGCAATGCTCTGAAAGCCTACCAGGAGTATTTTTTACACTAGAATCCATGTCAAATTGTTTCAAATGATTTTATCAATTCATCATATGAAAATTCAGAAATATTTTAAAAATAGGGAGAAAAAAAACCAAATCCCAAATGAAGAAGTTCATTAAAAGAAAAATGCACTTTGCTATTTAAAGTAAAATGAGTTTTGAAGTAACTGGAAAATCGTAAAATGGGGGTCTTGGTTCCAAAATAAAGTTCACAAAATAGAAGTTCTTAAAATGGAGGTCAACCTTGTCTTATTTTGATGTTTATTGTATGTCTCAATGCCTGTAATATGATATGTGTATTATAATAAGTAATTTAAGGATCATCTTAAAATAAGGCCTTTTAAGTTTATTCTCAAAACCGCAGAAACGATATTCTGTAACTAAAAACTCAACACAGAATATCATTTTATTTAATATTCACCCATCTAACCACTTGTCATCATATTCCCACGCGCAAATAAACAAATAGTAAAACTATCAATAAACTTTTACTATCACATTCCTTATAACATCGTGAGAAAATCTTGATTGGGATCAATTTAAGAGTAACCATCAACTTTTCACTTGCCGAAGGAAAAAAAAGAGAGAGAATGCTATTTGGTTTCAGTTCGCAGTCCATGTGGGATTAAATAAAAATAAAAAGACAGGGAATGCCTCTAAAATAAACAGGAGAAGAGAAAAAGAAGGGGTAAAATACTGAAGGGACGTTAAGTTTGGAACGCACGGCCATTAAGTACTAGATAGATGGACGATCGTATTCAAGGTGTCAGACAATTTGAACAAATAAGCTTTACTATGAGATGGTAGCAATAAAATAATGGCAGGCAAAATCAAATAACAATTTATAGGTAAAATACATCAAAATCTAAGAACTGTACATGTGCATTGGTTTAAATAAATATCTTAAAATATTTTAATAATAAAAGTGTTGAATCTCGCGCACATGGGATATATATATATCACCAAAAAAATATATAAAAATTGGAGAGTTTTTCTATTCTTGTGAATTAGATTTTTAATTATCTGAGTTATCAAACTGAGATTTAGTATTTGTGCTTTGGGAGAATCCATTTTGAAGTTTTAATTTTATTCATAATAATATCATAAAAAGCACGCACAACTTTTAAATCTTGACCAAATCCATTTCATCTTCAGTAAATAATTCACAAACTAGAACTTTTGCATGAATTGCACAATTCTTTCTTAAAATGATTTATTACTGCATATATAATATCAATCTTATTGATGTGCATTAGAAAAATAATTAATTCATTTTTTATCAGGCTCTTTTCTAGAAGATAATCGGAAATGTAGGCGTGGTTGTTGCTGTTTAGCATCAAACATTGCTCCATTACTTAATGAAAAATGCAGGTAAAGCTTTGAAATTTTGCAAGTATATTTATAAAAATTCGAGGTATCAAGTAAGCCAATAAAAATTTTTTCTACAGTTTAATGATTTTTAGGGTACTATATCGCCTTTATCTGGATTTAATCACAGTGATAATTCGTCACCTTAAGTAATTCAATTAGCAAATATGAAATATCCGCGATTCAGATTCAATTTGATAAATCTCTGCTGCGATAGTAGTCTAGCCTATCTCTCTCTAACCTGAAAATCTAAACTATATATAGTAGTCTTAATTAACATGATCTTGTTTTCTTCTTCTAAGCAGAGTTTTATAATAAAATAATTTTTAAAGACCGGAAATTCTCCAAAAGGACAATTAGTAGAAGGTGCTCACTGAGAACCGTCACACATTTAATGAATTTAAATAAGTTGGACAGACCACTTTACTACCGAGAACCGTGGGTAGTCTAGTGGTTAGAGCATCGAACTCCAGACCGGAGGGCCTGGGTTCAATGCCCGATGCCACCAAATACCCTCCGAGTACACACGGAGTACTTGCTCGTTAAATCAGTGGGTCCGAAAGTCTTGGTGGTCGTAAAAACCCGAGTACAGCTGGAGAATTTTCCTTCCAGTTCCATGCCTAAATTGTGGAGGTTGAGATAGGTAGTATCGCCATCTATCGTTAAGAAGTCCAACCTGTCTCACGGGCTCTGGCATCTTTCATTCCTTCCCTTCGGGTAGGACACGACAACAACAACAACAACAAATAAGTTGGAAGAGGATAATAAGTATATGAATGAAATTAAATAATCTTAGTTTTGATTATATGTAATTGCATAAGCAAAAAAATATATTATATTCCTTTTCTCGCTAAAATCTCCATTAAATTAAACATCATTAAAACATATTAAATGTTAAATATTAAATTTATCTACCTTTTGAAACTTGCAATGTGTTAATTAAAGGACAAAGAAATATCACGAGAGATTGAATATCTTGCATACATAAATTAGATTAATTTCAAATATAAAAATGATGTTCTTTATAATATATTTTACTTCTGAATTAATTTATAATTATTCTTTAATATATGATATAGATGTACTTGATATTATTTTCTAATGCACTCTATAAAAACATACAGAATTATATATATATACACTTTTTTCTGTACCAAGCATTTTTTGCACTTACAAAATTTTTGCAACACAGATTTGGATAGTATTGAGATAAATTGGTAGTCTTCCTTTTATGCATAATTTCTTTTTTTTTCTTTTTTGGTTATTTAAAAATTTTAGTTTTTATGATTATTCTTTAATTTTTTTGCTGGATAAAATCAGATAGCTTTTAATAAAATAAACAAGAACTGGCTATAAAGAAACTAACTATATTTGTTAACTATAAAGATACACTCTGATCATATAATAACCATAAATAAAGAATTTATTAGCAAAATAATATAAATCTCCAGCAGATAATAAGTACTAGTTATCAAAAGATTATTTTTGAAAAATTCTACAATTATTTTGCAACACATGTATTCTTTTTTCTCTTTGTAACACACATACATATTAAACACTATTTACTTCAATATTAAAATACCGAACTAAAATTTAACTGATACATCTGTCTTACAACATTTCCATAAGCGCTTAAAGAAACATTTTATAATACGTTTAATTTCCATTATATAATCTTCTATATGCATTTTATACTCCTAATAATTTGATAAGTATAAAACTCAAAAACAAAATTTTGCCTTGAAGTTAGTTACCTTGTAATTATTTATTTTCCCATAATTTAATAAACACACGCAAGCACCCAATAGAAAACTTTTATACAACAAATAATCTCAGTAAAAGATAAAACGAAAAGGGGAGGAAGACGAAATTTTCGGAATAAGGCTAAAAAAAAGGAGAGATTTTGTTATTTATTTCAGTATAATAAAAGTTAGTGTTTTAATATTAAGTTTCCGATTTTAGATAAAATTATTAGAAATTTTATCTTTTTTTTATAAGCACAATATATTAACTTGATCTTTTTTTATAAAAGTAAATAAAAATTTCTATCTAGAAGAAACAAATAATTACTTAGTTTTCTTTTATTTTATTTTGGGATGTATATTTTTTTTTCTTTTAAATACACCAATAAATTTAGCTTAAAACTCTTTTTTTAATGTTTGAGAATTTAAAAATAAGCAGTGCAATTTTTAAAGTATTTAATTAGGGTTTATTTATAACACTCATTATATATTTTATCCCGTTTTATATGGTTCCTGGAATAATCCTACCCAATTAAAGTTGATTTAGTACAGTAATTAATTATTAAAAAGGAAAAAAAATGATTTTAGTTTCACAAAAAGGACTTATAAAATTTCTTTTTGTGGGTTTTAAACTCTGTAAAAAAAATCAGACTTATAACATAAATTTAAAATAATTTAATTTAAAATAGTATTTCCCTATGCAGTTTGTTTGAAAAGATACATATGTAAAAGACAAAATTAATTAGTAGTGAATTTGTATTTCTTTTTCTAAATATTACATTGTGTAATATTCAATATAAACAAAAATATATTATATATTAATAAATTTTAAAGTACAACTATATATATAAAGTAAAAAAAAGGAGAATACACAGGTTTAATTAGTCGCGTATGCAAACAGATTCTCTCTTTTTTCGGATCATAATCCCTCCAAAGAGTTCTTATATCTTAAGCCATAGTACATATTAATATTAAAATAACACAAAAATTACATTTCGTTGGGTTACTCATATTATTAAATTTTATCTTTATTGAAGTAATTTTATAGAACTTATAAAGGCAGAAATTTCTAATTTCAATCTGAGCAAAAATACTTTATTACTTTTTAACAGTTGAATTAGATATTGAAATCTTTTTAAATGAGGCCTACAAGTAAAAATATTTGTTTTAACTTTACTAATTAGAATCGTCTGCCTCTCGTCTGGAATTTGTTTTTATAACTATTATTTAAATTTGTTTGGATTTTTTAATGTATAGTTTCCAGATTGTGAAAATTAAATATTTACATATAATTATAGTTAGCACATGTAGTTAAGTAATTCAGATTAAAAATTCGTCCAAATTTTGTTTTAATATTAAAATTGCTGTTCAAATATATTTCAACATATTTCATATGATAAAGATAAAGCTATTATCTTTAAGTTAGCAATGCACATGGATTCAACATTTTTAATTAAACCTTTCACGTTTTAAATTAATAAATATTTCAATTTTTTAATTTTATTTTATTTTATTTTATTTATTTAGTGAATTAATTTTTTTTTCTTTTTTGCATAACTGTAGAATACAGGTATGTAAAAAATTTTCGTGCGTTAAATTTTGTTAAAAGAAAATATTAAAACGTGCTGTGAATAATAAATAATATTGAAATTAAATTGATAATTCTCTTGTTATTGAAACAGTAAAAAATTTTAAGCTATCTCTCCTGAAGCAAAAATAAAAAATAAAAAATTTAATTAAGTTTTAAAATATAAAATCTTTTTTTTTTTTTTTTTTTTGTTAAAAAAAAAATGGACGCGATAGAAAATTTTATTTTAAAATTCTACTATATATAAAATAATAGGAAATTGCATTTCTAAAAAAATACTTTAATTGCAATATTTTCATAAGCTACAGTTTTAAATATTATCTTGGTCGTGGTAGCTGAGAGGGAAATGTCGTGAATTCGTTGCAGACGTAGTTTTTTGAATCATAGTTTTGAGTTGTGGAGAGACCCGCCATGCATTATAATTTGCTAATTATGTCGAATTGGTACTGAGAATTTAAACTTGGTTCATCATTCATCTCTTACTGATACATAAAAACTTACGTAAAAATAAAATAATAATTCATTATTATCTCTCTCAAAAAAGTTTTTCGTGACGCTGTAATAAATTTTTGACGTAGTTAAAATTAGCTCCAACAAATGGCCCCCAGATATTTTTTTTACAAATTTATTCTCGTCTACGAATACTTTAGAACTACAAGTAACGTGTAATATACAGTTTTACAATTTGAGCAATGAGTAGAAACAGTTGTATAAATGGTGCAATGTGGATATGGTCGCCGTTAGACGGACAGTGGGTTTACCCGTCCGAGTATTTATATAATTTCTTTGCAAAGTACATTTTCTTAAACTTTTATTTTGCTTCTAGGAACAAAAACTAGTGTTGTCTTGCACATAAAATGCAATTATACATACAGTAAATACGTAATACACTCATATAAGTTACATAAAAAAGCAATTGCAATTTATTAAGATGGAAAGAAAGCAAGACACTATGGTAACAATACCGTAAGAAAACAAATAACATGGATCTACACTTTCAGGAAACATTTGGAAAAAATTAAAAGTAAAAAAACTTTTTTAAAAGCAAGCTTTTATTTAAACGCTCTAAAAAGAATAAAATAAACTTTTTCTTTAAAACTTTTTTTACGATTAACTTATAACGTCATTACACAGTTTATATGATATAAAAGCTTGTCGCGAGATTTACCTCTGCAGAAAAACAAGTAAATTAAATAACTTGATCTGATTGATTTTAATTTTTAAAAATTTCAACTAAGTAAATAAGAGTACTTTAATCTCGCGACGATCTTTTATATCATATAAACTGTGTAATGACGTTATAAGTTGATGGTAAAAAAAATTTAAAGAAAAAGTTTATTTTATTCTTTTTAGAGCGTTTAAATAAAAGTATGTTTTTAAAAAAGTTTTTTACTTTTAATTTACTTTTTACTTTTCAGTTATCACTGGACAGGTTTTTCATTCTGTTCATCTCATTCAACGAATCATTGTTGCTAGGTGTTTGCCGGTTATTTTCGAACAGTCTAGCTAAATGAATTCTCGTAAAAAGGGTACTAGACGAAAAACACAATTTTTTTCTTAAATCCGTAATTTTTAAGCAATTTTTTCAGTCTTCGTACAGATATTGTTCAGTAATATTGTTTTTCAGTAATTTTTTCAGCAATATTGTTCTACACAAGAAAAAAAGTTTTATGAGATTATCTTCATAAATGACAAAGTTATTAAATGTTTAATTAAAATTGTGAGTATTTTTTGAAAAATTGTAAAAAAAATTTTTTTTCACATTTTATTTTTTAAATAACTGATTTTAAAAGAACAAAGCATGAGCTGGTTTAGTACGGAATCTCGATTCATTTAAAAAAAAACAAAAACAAAATCTCTCGCAACAATTTAGACATTATTTTTATAAAAACACATCGATTTTGACTTATTTAAAAAAATCGTAAGAAATACAAATATTATTATTTTGTAAAAAACATTGTGCCGTATCTTGATGAAATAAATGATCTTTCCGATTCTGTAACTATTTTTGTCTGAATTTCATAGATTAAAGCTGTGACGGATCTATTCACGTCATTTTTCTACTAATCCTCTTGTGGAAACTTTGGGGCTAGCATTCACATTAATTCACAGCCTTTCAAGAAGAAATCATGATATTTAAATTAGTTTGACTATATAAAGTCTATAGGTTTTGTAGATGTATTATAGAAGGAGCCTAGGAGCTGTTGCGATGTTACGTAAGTGTGAATATTAGAATGCTTCACATTCACAAACATAGCGCGAGTCAAGGAAGTAATTGCTAAGAGATTAAATTATTAGATTGATGATCTAAGATAGATGAAATTAGAGTTAGTTATCGGTTCATTAGCGCTTGTTCTCCTTATCTAGTTCACGTAGTCGAGTTTACTTAGAGTTAGTCATTGAGATTAGATAACTCGCTTGATATATCACTCCTGTGGTTTCCTTTTGTAGTTTCACTTGTGATTGTTTAAGTGTGTTTGAAGATAAATAAATTAATTGTTATTATGGAAGTTGCTGGTGATGCTTTGTTTCACCCACACCGGCCACTCAAGACGGTGAGAGAGGGGTGCCGAATAGACCGACCCCCCCCCCCCAAAAAAAAATTAGATACATTTTTTTTAAAGAATTTCTACAATACTCTATCTCAGTTTAACTTCGCAGAGTTGAGAAAGGTGTACAATGTACCAATCTACTTGAAAAATAGCTCTATTTTTTTTATTTGAATTTAAATCCAAGGAAATAGATAGCAATTTGTAAAAAAAAAAATCGCATACGTTGTAGAAATTAAATTATTTTTACGTTGTAGAAATGCAATTATTTTTTTTGACAAAGTCGATTAATGCAGTCAATAGCGCAACGTTATGAAATTCCAGTTTGGCTGAAAAGCGATTTTCGACGCCAATTTTTGTCATTGTTGTAACAATAACATTATTACAACAAGGCAGACATATCGAAGTTGGCACTCAAAACTATTTTTAAAGGTTTTTAAATTATATCGTTTTAATTAATTGCAATAAAAGAATATAAATGGTCAAAACATGCAATGTCATCCAAACTAAACGTGTATGCAAAATTTCAGCTCAATGGGTTGAAGATATCAACTTCAAAATTGAGTTACAAGATTCCACCCGAACAAATTACATACATACATTGTAAGTTAAAAGATAGCGATTAATCCACAATTGCCTAGAGCTTCCTTATGAAAGATGAAATAATTTGAATTTTTAGTAATTTGAACGAGCCTTTAAGAAATAATAACCGAAAATCGAAACTGTTGATTTCCGATCAATTAATCACACAGTATTGTCTACTGTCTTAAAATTCGAAAAGAAAAAATAGCTCGTTCCATAGAAATTTGAATTTGAATATTTCTAAAATATTATTTAGTTTCCATTTGCTCGGCATTTTTATTTTTAACAGACAAAATCTGAAAATGGAAATGTTATTGGAACTGAATTTACATGAAATAATATATAGAAAAAAATGAGCCAGGGTTTATTAATGTCGCACTACAAAGCAACACGAGGGCTATTGGCGATAGATTACGTGATTTCGAACATCAGTCAAGTGACGAGGATGACTACCTCATCTGGCCCCCTCCAAACTGTCACACCAACCCAACGGGAGGACTTCGATCCTTATCATCGTATTTAATGCATCAGCCCCTCTCTACACGGTAGGTCTTCATTGGCATTAAGGCTCGAACTTATGACCCACATGCCACGAGTTCATGACCGTAACTACAAGCAACTGCAGCTCCATTCATGTAATGATAGTAGAATGAATAGGACCAATAAAATGGTCCTGTCTCCATCGTACCTTTTATATAAATCTATTCATTGTTCATATTAGTTTAACATAAATACTCCTTTAATAATGTCCGTTAATATATAAGGGAGTATATACCGTATATAATCGAATCCAAGCAGTCACCGATTCTAACCCGCACCCCAAATTCTCAATATGTTTTTGTGAAAAATGTGTTGTCATTGATTCTAAGCCGCACCTACGATTCTCTGCATTCCAAGAATGCCTGATAGATGAATCTAAAAGAATTATTTTACAAACAAAAATTACATCACTTTGTTAACGCCATCGATGTATACTTGTTTCATCTGTGTTAGATCTTTAGTGGCATTCCAGTGTTTCCGTTTTTTATTTTTTTCTGGAAATAAAATCACCTTCCTTTTCTTCTTGCGTGATAGTGAACTCGTCTTGATGCTATTACAAATATATCGCTTTGATATTTAGGTGATTAAAATAAAGCGTATACAAAAAAAAATCCCAAATACGAGCAGACAGTGACGTTTAGGATAGACTGAAAACTGGAGATAAACTGTATAAATCATTAAAATGCAAGTGGCCAGAATGGACGGTTACACTTTTCATTTTGAAAGGAATGGAAACTCAATTTTCCCTATCCAACAAATGATTTGCCTTCGATTCTAAGCCGCACCTGATTTCCAGTAGCATTAACATTGGAAAAATAGTGCGGTTTAGACTCGTGTAAACACGGAAAGTATGGTAAAAGACGAATAAAAGGGGTAAAATCGCTTTCAAATGAAAATAGCTGCACAAAAAAGTTTATTAATGTTTAGGCAAAATATAAGAATTCAGATAAAAGAAAAATAAATACATTTATAAAACCAAACTAATTAGGACTTAACAAAATCTTAAATTATTTTTTAATCTTTAACTGCACTCTACAAAACGTGCTTATATTTTCCTGACAAAAATTTTTGCATAGTATCTAACAATCGGATACACAAGGACATCTAAAAATTGCAGAGACGTTTCCAATTATATTTTTATTTTGCATGAAGTACGTGAGATGAAGGAGTTAATGAATATTTAGAAAATAAATGCACAAACGAGGCTTAACATCCTACCATCAACAAAAATTTTTGGCTAAAAGATAAGGTTTTGCATTCGTGAGACTCGTCACGTCGTTTTAATGATGCCACAATAATTTTTGGTGAAACTAATTGGCGTTTTAAATATTTTTTAGCCTATTTGCATGATTAAACTTCATATTCTTATCAAGACTTTGAAATTTATTTTTTGATCTGACGTGATCTGAACCAGAAAGCTAATATAATGAGTTAAAACTGTATGATGCTCTTCCTAGGTACATCATTCATATAAATGATGACTTGGAGTACTTCTTAGTGGACATGTTTATGAATGATATGATTAATTAAGAATCCAGTCGTTTATCATATTTTAGTTTATTGTAGAGATTCAGTTAATCGTCCTGTACCCCAAGCCGTGACTAGAGTGCGTGTTCTATTTCAAGTGTCGATCGCGAGCGAAATAATCCAGTTCTTTCATGTGGCAAGAACAAGGAGGCTAACGTCAAAGTCGAAGTAGGTTTTCGGGAGGTGTATTGAGTGGTACTGGGCTGAGAAGCTTACTCCAACTAATATATAAAAGACTGGGTTTTCAGAACACACATATTATATATATGTAGTATACAACCTCTGACTCTAAAGTTCGGTGAATCAAGTCAGAATGGCCTACCTGGTAACACTGGCAAAACAAAATGCTGCATATACGTAGCGGAAGGTGTTGACCATCTGCACCCACCATTGTTCAGTTGAGCGTCGTTTGTATTCCATGTAAGACTTGTTTTACAAAGAGCTTTTTCAGTGCGTTGGTTCTTAACTGAGAACAGGCAAATGAAGGAACAAAAGATCAATTTTAAGTTTTGTGTTAAGGTCGACAAGGCACCGAAAGAAACTTATGCGATGACGGTACGTGTTCATGAAGATCAATCACTTTTTATGAAGCGTGTGTACGAGTGGTTCGCCTGTTTTCGAGAAGGCCAGGAAAGAGTTTCAGACAAAACCAGTAGCGGAAGACCGGTGACCTCCGTCAGTGACGAAAACGTTAAGAAACTGAGGAAATTAATTACGAAAGATATCCTATTAACTGCACGCATGCTAGCTGATGAACTGTAGATTAACCATGAACCTGTGCGAAAAATCGTTACCCAGTATTTAGGGAATAGAAAAACGTGAAGGATACGTAGGATTCGACCCCATTACGCACAAAATAGTTCATAGTTTTTTGTTCACAACAATACTCACCCTCACACAGCCAATATCGTCAAACTGTTCCTGGCAAAAAAGGGGGTGGTGCAAATTGAACAACCACCATCCTCGCCAGATTTCAATCCTCCAGACTTCTTCCGACTTGAACTCGCTTGGAAAGGAAAGAGGTTTGACGATATTCCTGGAATCCAACGAAACGTGACGAGCCTTCTGAACTTCATCCCAAAAGAAGACATCTTGCAAAGTTGCCGAAACATGGATAGCAGATCTCAGTGGTGCATGATTATGGGAGGTGACTATTTCGAAAGATAGTAAGGTAACTTTCGTTAATATTTCATCTACGTTAATGTTACATGACTGTTCACCGAACTTTATTATCAGAGGTTGTATAACCTTTAATTTCATCTACACAACTTTTTAATTAGGGATTGTCTTGACCTTAAGGACTCGCGCATATATAAGTATCTAGCTTACCCGCATTACGGGATAATCGTAACCGAAAATCTAAAAAATTGAAACCTCAACTTGTTTTAAGTGAACTTACATAAGGCATTCTCGTACGAGATCTTTCCGCCAATAATAAAAGATAGTACATCCACGAAGCCATGAGTTCGGAATTTCCAGTTACCACTTCATATAAAAACCGAGATTATGGAAAATACATCTCTCTCTGTCTCTCTTGTCTTCGTTTTATAGTACGCGCTTATATCTTATTTGTTGTTTGTGTGTCTAAATGTACAATAAATTGGATTAACCATGAAAGAAGACTGTCTCTTCAATAACTTTGACAGTTTACCTTTCAGGTAAAAAGAAAAATTTGTTACCCTTTACAATGCATTAATATAGTTTTTTAACAGGAATGTTCATGTTCAAGTGTTTGGTATAAAAAGGGGTCTATGGGCAGAAAAGTTTGGTAACCACTAATTTAAATAAATCAGTTTCTGAACATAATAAGTACTTTTCTATAATTGGAATAATACAAAATAAATATACTTCCATTTTAATTGAATCACTTTTATTTTTGCTTCTGTTAATTTATTAAGATCATGAGAAAACTAATATTCAATAATTTCGTAAAAGTTAATTAAAAAAATTAATGCACTTGGTTTTTTTGTAATATTCTTAATTATCATCAGAAACATTTTCTTTTTGTTTGCTTTGAATTAACATTTTTTAAGCTATAGAAGTATTGCTTTTTGTAAATGACTGATCAAAATTTAAAGAGATATCTTATCTCCGGGGAAAAAAGAGGGAAAAATAGTTTTACACCCAAAAAAGTCCATGCAACACCGGGCTAAAAGGAATGGAAAGAAAACTATCTGATTTTGAAAAGAAGAGGAAGAAATTTCTCTCGAAAAAGGAAGAATTTGTAAGGACCATCAATATAGAAATTACACACCACCAGGAAGTGCCAAGAGGGGAGGAAGAATTTCCATGGGCAATATGTTATGCATTCGTGCCCGGGTAACGTCGGACCATGCAGCTAGTACTCAATAATTTCCTGACAATGAATTTTATTTAACAATGACAAATAAAAAATTAAATTGTATAAATACTTAATAGCAACAATTTTCCAAACGAATTATACAAATTATTTCTTAGAATTAAAAATTCATAATCCATATGTATATGTTATATAAATAATTTGTGAGTGATGTGTGTGTTTTTTAAATCTTATTTATATACCACTGAAAATATATATTAAGCAAAACCAAAATAGTTATTTGTTATATATACAAAATTCTAGAATTATATAATTTCATCAATTATACTAAATAATGTAGTAAGAGTAAATTATATTCTTTCTCAAAACAATGACAATAATTACATTTTGTTTTGCCAACGGGGTCTGATTATATACATGTGTTTTTATTTATTATTTGGCACTAAATTTTGTAATAAATATCGGACATAAACGAAGATTTATATAGTACACAAACAAAAATACAAGAATTGTTTTTCTTGAAACAATTTTTCTTCCTACTTTTTGCTTACATACTCCGAATTGAACCGTTTTGATACAGTTGCTACGGGAAACAGTACATACCCCGCACTCAATTGCTACATGTTACTTTGTGGCTGTAATTGCTGTACGTATTGAAGAGAACGCTATTAAAATAAATGAGGCTGGTTTTTTCTTCAGTGGGTACACAGAAGAAAGAGCACTTTGGCTTTGTTTGCCTCTTTACTTATTCAATTCGTATTTTGTTTGGAAATGGATATTAGCTTGTTCCATGATATTTGCTGTTGTGTCTTTCTCAGCGAAGGGACGTTAATATTTATGACTTCTGTTGCTTTGGAATTGATAGAAAAACATTATGCTTACAAAAGAATTGAAATGTGGTTAATATTTCGCCCGATTGTTGTTTTTCTTTTCTTTCCATTCAATAGATGTATTCCTAATACCATTCTATGCTTGGATGATTAAAGATTAAAATTTCTTTATATGCAGCTGTAAGTAATTGAATAAAACATGCAACATTGGTTTATTTAGATTATGTTTT
The DNA here is from genome assembly GCA_019973975.1 of Trichonephila clavata. NCBI lineage: Eukaryota > Metazoa > Arthropoda > Arachnida > Araneae > Nephilidae > Trichonephila > Trichonephila clavata. The sequence continues at coordinate 291,281 of BMAO01001117.1, read as the reverse complement.
GTTTTTAAATGGGAGTTGTCGTTGCTGGGAAATTACCGAGATGAAATATTCAACGTAGTTTGTGAATACATTGAATTCAAATTAGACTAAGTTGGGGAGTAGCGCTATATATTTAGAAAAAAAAATTCGTTAAATATTCACCTCTCAAGATATAAAACACAGCTCAGAGTATTTGAATTTTTTTTTAATTATTCTAATCGAGGAAATTCGATTTTTCTACTTTGCTGTAATAAATTCTATGTAGTCATTTTGAAATATTCTAAAAACTGAATACAGAAATTAACCAAATTAGAGAGTTAAAGGTCCTGTAAGTCTTATTGTTTAAGAAATCTTAAACTGCGTAAAAATAGTTAAATTATTTTTTTATTCGAATAAGTCACTTTTTGTTCATTAGGCTTAACAGGCTAAGAACAATGGATTAATTGGAAGTTAGCTAACGTCAATATTCGAACTGCTGCCAATCTGGCAAAGCAAAAAGTTACAAAGAAATTGTTTCCAGATTTATAAGTATTATTTTAAATATATTAACCATTATAATTTTAAAAGATAGGAAAATAATATTTACAGTTATAAAAATATTCAAAAAATAAATTAATTAGTTAACATTTTATGCAAAATAGTAAATTATAAATACCTAAATATAAAAATATGAAATTCGTCTTAAAATTAAGGGAAAAAAAATTTCCATATGTTCTAAGCTTTTATTATTTTATTTATTATATTTTTGCTAGTTTAAGCTGATTTTTTTAAAATCTGACTCGGATTATTTGGTAAAGAAATGAACAATCAGTGTCCCAACAGTCCCATATTTTTAAAATTATAAGTTATTGTACAAATAGAAAAGGATATTTAAAAACAATAAAAATTATTAAATAAATGTTATTTATAAAATTATATATAAATATATATAATCACAGAAATATTTATTTTAACATCTTGCAGTAATTTGAAAAGAAATAATAATTTGGATTGCATTTTTTTAAATTCGTAAATGAAATTCTAAAAGAAACTATTAAAGATAATTAAAAAATTTTTTTAAAAAAATAAACATTAAGACATTACAAAATTAGATCTTTAAATACAAAGCTTGATAAATTTCAATGTCTTCTTCACTTAAAATACTGGATAAAATTTAGTAGTATATTTTAAGCAAATATAAACTAAAATGTACAAAAATCAGAAATACATAAAACATGTTTTGAAATTAACACGGAATTGTATATTTATTTAAACAATGTAAAAATAGGAAAATATATATAAATTCTTTTTTTTTAGATAAGAATATTCAAAAAATATCCAAGCCTTATTTAATTTTAAAATACAAATGGATTTCAGTATTTTTAAGATTACATCGAAAATAAAGTTTGCTTACTTTAAAATGTTTATTTTACAGATGCTACATGTTTCGGTAATACACACATCTAAACTTTTACTATTATTAACTCTTATGTTCGAAATATTTTAGAAGAGGAAACAGAAAGGATTATTTTATCAGAAAATAGAAGAAATTTGCAGTTAAAATTCATAAAAATATAAATATTGAATTACGAGATACATATTATGTTTGTTTTGCTTAAAATCCTAAGAAAATTTTTCCTATTTTTACAATGACAAAGATTGTTCTTGATCGGTCATTTCGTTGCCTTTATTTCAAGGCCACTAAAAATCCTTTTTTTTTAATTACTATGAAAAACAGCATCTGTTAAGCACTAGAGTAATAGGAACTTGGATTTTTGACTCTGTCTACACACTTCTAAATTTAAAAAAAAATTGTATTTCCGAACAATCATAGGAGATTGGAGGCCCCTTCTCCGGCAGGTCGCAAACTATAAAGGACACTGTGTCATTCCCAATACTTCAAAACTAGTGCTGCAGACGGCTACGGCGCACGCGGTAACCAAGTCTGCCATCTGAACGACAGACCATCTCCGAAGTCAACGGAAAAACGTTCCAAACGATAATAAGACTTATTGTGGATGTTCGAATATTTCAATTGCAAAAATGGCTGGAAAATAATTTTCTCTTCTATTTCTCAGAAAGTCCATCACCAGCAAAAGTAGACTTTTCTCTTTAGAAAGGGGGCATGAGGAGACCCTTTATTCCACAGATTACAAACAGAAAGGTCTGGAATAAAAGCACAGCAACTGCTCAGAGTAGAGATTCCTTTTTGTCATAGTTATCTTTAAATCATTCACGGAATGGTCTTCTAATCTGAAGGTGGGCAGTTCCAATTATTCTACCTCCAAGCGGTAACTAAGGCTACTAAAGATGATTAATCGCCTCACCAACAACTTCGAAAGATAAATCAACTTCTGTTATTCAAGCTGCTTTAGTTGAAAACTGGACATTCATATTTTTATTGTAAGCAAATTGATTAACAAATTCAGTATTATTATTTTAAATGAAACATTTTAAATCACTCAAAATATCTTAATAAAAAAGTACAAGGAAGTGAAAGAAATTCTATATAGTTCTGGAATTTATGCAGAAAGACAAAACTGATACCAGGGCAGTATTTTCAAATGACAAAAAGAAAGTTCCATTATCTTTTTAAATTTAGATCAGGAGAAAGAAAATTTACTATTAAGTAACAAGTATTAATTAATACGAATTAAAAACTCTTTTGTGTTTCCACTTTTAATGAAATAAACAGTTAAAAAATGGTCAATAAATATCAAGAAGTAATAGAAGATCAATACTAAAATTCTTTTTTATTTCAAGAATTATTAATTTATTTCTTTTTTATACTTACAGATTTCAAAAGCGTTTGCCATTAAAAGATAATTATTAAAAGAGAAACACTTTCTACCAACAACACAAAACAACAGTTAGTCACAAGTGAAGATACACTCAGTTTTAAGCCTTTTTATTTCTGAGAATAATTATTACTTGAAATGAACCATGTTCTAAATAATAATATTTATACCATTTCGTTCCATCATTTGAGAAAATGGTCAAGATAAGAACAATCCTAAATGTTCTTATTTTCTTTTCAGCTATCTTTATGTAGGCAGAGAGATATCTCTTGATTTCAGAGATAAGAGATATTAAACACTTCAAAAATAAGGAAGGCGAAAATAACTCGCAATAAATCAGACACAGCTTTCTCGACATTTTTAATTTTACAATGCAGTGCAATTACAATCGAGAAGCTGTAGTCTTATTTTGCTTCGACTCTGCTCCAGATTTTTCCCTTTTGTTATTTATGGCAATGTCGAAAACAATCCAGTGATCAGGGTTTCGAAGTAATTGCAAAATTTCTGCATCATTTCCTTCCCTGGCAATTTTGCCTTTTCTTTGATTTATATTTTTTATATATTCTTTTTCTTCTTTTTTATTCTTAAAAAATCTTTCCTAATCTTTGAATCTAGTGATTACTTTAAGAATCGCCTGGAGTTGAATGTGCCGAGAAATTTTTATGGAACAAGAGACAGGAGATAAAAAAAAGGAAAAGGAAAATGGGGAAACGTAATTAAAATTGCCGGAAGACGATTTTGAAATAAAAGAAATTTTTAACAGAAAACAATGTGGTTTTGGAGCTTATGAATGTCTTTGTAATCACAAAATTATACATTTTTAACAAGAAGGCGTGTAGAAACAATAAAACTTTGTTTATAAAGCCGATGTATTGTTATTGGCATCATTAAAAAAATCGTCTATTGTTTCAGTAGCATATTTTTCAGAAATATTTAAAACTCGTGAGGGGAGTTATATCTATAGAATATTTTTAAACAAAAACTCTTAGAAGCTTTTGATTTTATTTTTCATTATGGCTCGAAGATTATTTTTTTTTCCTGATGTTTCATTTATACTTCTGAGAAATAAATATTATAGTAAATTTATTTTTGAAATAATTTTAATATCGTAAAAAAAGCATGTTAAGGGGAAAAATATGAAACTGACAATTAGTGTATATTAACTGCCATTAAAAAAGGATCTGAACCAACAGTATAAAAATTTACCTCGGTATTAAGGATTTAACCTTATAAGTATTTTAGAAATGACGATAAAAATACATTAATTTTACATTAAAAAATTTATTTTAATTTAAAACCCGTTGTGCTAAATAATTAAAGTCATGTAGTCTGCTAAAATGCTTGATTAAAATGTTTTAATTTAAGAGAAAAGTACTTATTTAAAATGCTTTTTATATTAGAATGGGTTTCAGCAATTCTTATTTCAAAAAGGAATTCAACAGTTTGGTAAAGGCCAGCGTTTCTGAAAGAATTTTTAAATTAAAAACTGTGTAAATAAGCTTCATTTACGATCAATTAAATATTTTAGTACAAATTAATGTGCATGATATGCATTTTATTTTGAGACCAAATATTAATTTCCCATAAGATTTTATAAAGAAATGCGTTTTATGAGAGAGAGAGAATAAAATAACCATTTACAATCTTTCATTTTCTTAGAGTAAAATAGGTTTCTATATGCACGCTTTAAAAAGATTCATTTAATGTGTTAAGCAAAAGCAATATTTAAAAAAAATAAGTTTACAAGAATAAGTTGTTAGGTTTTTGACTAAAAAAAAATATTGGGGAAATGTAAGAATGGTATTAAATAAATGATTCTTAAGTAAGGTGCATTTTTCAAGATAGAAAAAGAAGCTTAAATTAAAATTTAAGAAAGAATGTACTCTGGTGACATTTTACAGTGTTTATAATGCTTACTCAATTTTCTTGCTAAATCCTAGTGTAGTTCACCCCTTTGGAGGACGGAGAAAAAAATGTTGACAATATGCGTCCATAGCGTCTTCTATTCAATATGGCGACAATAATTTGCTAAGTGGCGATAAACTAAAGAGTGCATCATAATAAATATCTAGATGGGAAGATCCATTAATTATGTTTGATGAAAATAAAACAAATTCTCACGATAGTATATAAATATTGTTACGTAGATCGGGGTTCGAGGATTTTATGCAAAATCAGTCGTAAGCAACAAGACAGTTCTTTAAGAGCGATGAGTATTTATTGTCGAAAATCAATCCTTGTAACATAGGATTCAACAGCAAAATTCGCAGAATAAATATCAGAAGGATTTCACACCTTCAACAGCACTTAGACACAATTACAAGTACCTAAAAATACACATATATATAAGCTTATTCACAAGCACAGCCGAGCTAGTCACGATCAAGGCAAGTTCACTAATCGCTAGTCAAAACCAGACTGACTGTTGCGGCGAGTATCGCTCTATTTATAGCAGGGGCTGAAATTTCTGGAAAGATGCGCTCGCACCACAGATCGTGAAATTAGTGGATTTCTCTACTAATTTCTAGAAGAATCCAGAGGGTCCCGAACTCGCCAACATGGTCGCCAAAGTCGCCAAAAATGATGCCAACTTGGCTCTATCGCCAATATTTCGCCAAGTTCCCATTGAATCGCCATTATAACGTAAGGGACGGCGTTGCTTGTGAATATTACAATTTTAACATGAAATAAATATAGCATAGAGTAATATAAAGGCATTGCACATCCAAATACAAATTATTTACATTATTTTATACAAAATTCGTAACAATATTATATACGAATATCTTTGATATTTAATCATAATTAAGCACTTAAAACGCTTCTTTATTTGTATTGTTACGAATTTTGTGTAATGAATGCTCAATATTGTAAATAATTTATATTTAGATGTGTAATGCGTTAACATTACTCTCTGTTGCATTTATTTTATGTTAAAATTGTAATATTCACAAGCAACGCCGCTCTTTACATTATAATGGCGATTCAATAGAAACTTGGTGAAATGTTGGCGATAGAGCCAAGTTGGCATAATTTTTGGAGACCATGCTGGCGAGTTTGTGATCAAATGGATGTTTCTAGAAGTTACTGGAGAAATCTATTAATGTAACGATCTATGGCGTAAGTGGATCTTTTCTCGAAAGATCCCCGTGCGTCCTATAAATAAGGAGTCGCTCATCGAAACTGAGCTAGTATTGTCTTGACTATTGAAGAGTTGACTAGCGATTAGGGATTACTTCTGGTGTTGATTAGAACAAGCGAGTGCTTGTGTAATCAACACCAGAAGTAATCACTAATTATCCTATCCTATCTTTAACATATTTGTATTTTAGACACTGATAGTTGCGTATAAGTGCCGTAGAAAGTGCGAAGGCCTTCTGAAAAATATTCTGCGAATTCTGAGGCTTTATTTCAAGGACTTTTTTTCTGCAGTAAATTTTCATCACTCATGAAGAATTGTTTGAGACAGTTGTTGATGACAATTGCTCTTTGACTTATAGCATAAAATCCTCGTACCCGATCTACTCAACAGTACAATTGTGATAGAAATAGTTTATTATGTCTAGTACATTTAAAGAAAATATGCTAAAATTATATATAAGAAAAGAAAAAGAAATTATTACTACTAAAATAGGAAAAAATCGGTACAAATTTACAAAAAGTAACATAAGCGGGGCTCGATCTGAACCAAAAGTATATAAACAAATTTTCAATTTTTCAATCCTGATGTGTTGCTACGTTATTCATTTTTAAAATGACCTTCAGGATATGAGATATTTTAATTTTTACAAAAACTAGAGCACTTTATCTTAGTTATTACAGTAGAACGTCGTTTATCCGAATCAATTGGAACTGAATACCGTCCGGATACGCGATAGTTCGGATAACCGAAAACCGATTGCGATCCATGCAGTATATGAAACCGGACACTGTACGAATATTGAAAATCATCACACGCGGGAAACGTGCTTGAATAAAAAGCAAAATAGGTGCAAAATGTCGCAGTTTTACCTTTATTGTGGAATATAGTCACTTATTTTTCGCTGTACCATTGTATACCTTCGTTTTATCGCTGCAAAGTCTCTGATTCTCTTAACCAGCAGTAGTTGAGCAGGACAGCACTCTAATTGTTGTTCGTACCACTCCATAGCGGTCTCTAACGTAGAAACGCGTCAGTATTTGATGGACCCTTGCTACTTTCATCGTTTTTGTTGTCATTATCTTCATCCGTTTCATGGTCGACATAGACGGATTCTTCTTGCATGGAAGTCACAATCTCGTCATCATTTGGCATTTGAAATCCACAACTTTTGCATCGCATGCCATCCAGGTTTCTACATCAACAAAACTCAACAAAAGAGCAAGTATACACCCTCTCACTTGGAAACAAACTGACCTAATATTCCACTCAGATGTTTTCCAAATCACACAACTGAAAGTCCTCAAATATCCCTCAACTTGGGTTTTCCCGTCACTTTTGGCCTCAGGTGAAACACTAGTTGAGCATTACACTGTTCGAAAACGTATCCGGATTTTGGGTCGGATATTTGACACTCCGGATAATGAACTTTCGGATAAACGACGTTCAATTGCATATAAAACTGCCTAAAAAAACAGTGATTATATTAACATAAGGGACTGCAAATATTGTAAGAAAACAGTGATTGATAAATCTAAGGGTTAAAACACTTCTACTATTAAACAGAACGTACACAAAAAATTTCAGTTAATTATTTTCAAAACTTTTTCTACAATCGCTGTCCCTGTTTGAGCCTTTTAAGAAAAAAGTTCGAGTAAACCACGTATTAAAGTATGACATCTTGCTTTTACTAAAACACTTGTCGTTTTTGTTCTAGAGAACGAGTAATAATGAACTTAGAATTTTTATGAAGCCGAAAAATGATGGCCTGTAAATTAAAATCATAACAAAAAAAATGTGTCAATTTTTGGCAAAATTTACAATTTTAGAGTAGTCAGACACTTTAAGAATTTTTAAAAAAATTAATGAAATATAATAAGTTAATAATTAATTTATTTTACTAATATTAAAAACTTTCAAAACATGTATGAACTTAAAATCACTCCAACCTTCAGTGTTATGTTTCGAAAACGATTCGTCACTCCCATTGTCACAGCTGACTTCGGAATTGATGCCTGCGTCGCCGTTTTCGCACCCAATGTCGTCTTCCGTGCCATCCAATGCAACATTTTTTTAGAATTTATTGTAGAAGAATGAAAAAGAATTATTGTGAAAACTGTTGACCATTTACAAGCAAAACTATATCATTTTGTTTTCGCCATTGATGTAAATTTATTTCATCCGTGTGAAATTTTCAGTGACCGCTGCTCTGTTTACTTTTTTTTCCTTCTATAAAATTACCTCCCTTTTCATATTTGCACTACAGTAAACATGTCTTGATGCTATTGCCGATATCTTTGATGCTTAGGGGATTAAAAGATAAAGAGCGTTTTCAAAAAAAATTCCTAATAACGAGCAGAGAACGATGTTTAGGATAGACTGAATATTGAAGATAAACTGCGGAAAATGGGATAAGTCCTCGAAGCAAGCAACCAGAGCGGACAGTTATATTTTTCCTTTTGAAAAAGGTGGAAATTAACCCCCTCCCTTCCAACAAATGTTTTACCTTAGATTCTACACTGCTTCCAGTTTTCAGTTGCATTTACACTAAAAAATTAGTGCGGATTAGATTCGAGTAAATACGGTATATTACTCTGTAATTTGTTTTATGTACGAACAATACATTAACTCAGTGCTTTTTAAACTTTCTATACTTACGACTAAATTTTCAATCATAATTTTCCTCGAGCCGCCTACCCCTCCATACAATAACAATGAATTGAATTCATTAATATTGTTCATTATTATATTCGTACAAATTATCAAGATAAGTATTAAATTTTGAATGTAATTTTATGACATGTCCATAGGGTCACTAGTAATTATTAAACTTGTTCTTAACTTAGTATTGTTAAATTAATTATGAAACACATTGTGCAGTACTGATACATTTATTAGTGTATTATATCAATATAATTGTGTACTTTATTTTTTATTATGTCAGAATCGCTGGCGTAGCTAGTTCTGAGTGGGCCCTGTGCCAAAAAATTTTGGGGCCCTTTTTTAATATGAGAATCCTGTTAGTGGAACTGTAGTTACATGTTTGAGGCCCCCGTAGCTATGGGGCCCTTATCATTGATACGGCGGTAGCTACGCCCCTGGTCAGAATGTTTTTTTTTTTTTTTTTTGCTTTTTTTCAGTAGATTAATAATTTTTTAAAAAATTGTCTTTTGCTTTCGACTTTTTGATATATTTGCGCCCTATAGTTTGAAAACACACCTAAGCCATTTCTACTCATAAAAATTTGCGACCAACCTTGTTTTTACTATCTTTTTCTACAAATAAACATTATCTTCGTAATAAACATATAATTGTTTCTCGAATTTTCTATCTGCAGCACAAACATATTGTATATCTTCTAATGATAGGTTTTATACAAAAAAAAAAAACCCATATCTTATCTTCGGATACCGTTTTTCCTTTCTTTACTACAACACGGGGAAACAAGATCAATTGTTTATGCGTAACACGTGTGCGGTTCTCAGGCCTGTCATCTGAAGAAACATGAAAATGGAGTGCTTATAAATCAGAAAGCTAAAAATATATGCTTCGGCACACAAGTCCCCTTTTATCAGCACATGGGAACATATTTTTCGTACTCGTAGAGATTGGGGAGTATTTCTTGATCTTCGCCAGGCTTGCTGAAAGAAGCTTGGTTTTGATAGGTTTACCCATTAAATTGTGGAATTGAATACTTTATAGTGGTAAGTGAAAGAGGAGGAAATTTATGATAGACATTTTGGGAAAGAATTCATTTTTTTTCTGCTTGTTTTTTGTGTAATAAAGGGGGAAATCGTGGTTAGAGGTTAGTTTTAAATAAATTTTGATGAAAAACCATTATTGTTGGTTTGGTTTTTTTATAGCTGAGGGGGGTTAAGATTATTTGTTTTTCGTAGAGGCTTTGGATATCTGGAAAGTTATAAATCTAAAAAAATTATAATTTGTTCTTTGAAATATTTTTAGACTATTTTTAAAATTCAACTAATTAAATCTCCATTTGTATTCAAATTAATTTGTATTTCTATAAATTTAAAAAAAATCATGAAAATTATTTTAATGAATTGTATTATTCATAAATATATTCAGAAATATGCTGTGAAGTTTTGAATAAACTCAGAGAAATACTAAAACGAAATATGTTAAAGGGGTCAATTCCCCCGCAGCATTTTTCCTATCTCTGCAATGTTAAAGTGGACAAAATTTAAGAATACTTTTAAAAAAAATTGACTGTTCGTGCAGGCAACAGGTATACACAAGGGGTGTAGGGTCAACCTTCCTCAAAGGCAACAAAATTTCAATTTTTACCATGGAGAATACCCCTTAACACTTTCGTATTTTTAAATGTACCCCCTCCCCCATAAGAGACGCCATATGTGGACGCCACTGCGTATAGTCACCAATAAACTTAAGTAATGTCACGTACTCAAGACAAATTCTAGATGGCAACGATTCTAACCTGAGGAACTGGACATACGCGAGTGCCACACCTGAGGTATTCGGTGATTGTCTCTCGACAAGGGTGGTCTGCAAAGCTCATCCAGCGAGCTAGGTGTGGAGATTTGGAAAATCCTATGACTGTCTCGCCATGAGAGAAGTTGGTAAGCTCCGCCAGAGAGCAAGTGTGATTTGGATTCGGTTGTCTTTCACCGAGAGAGGTCAGTGAGCTCTATCAGCTAACCTTGTGAGGATATTGAAAAATTCACTGACTGTCTCTCGAAAAAAGATTGCTGTGAGCTCCACCAGCGAGCTTTGTGTGAAGGCTTTTTGTATTTACCGGAGACAGATGTGTTGGATGCCATCCTGGCCCATATTTTTGTTTTTAGTCTCTCTCTGTCAATGAGCTCGAAAGATTCGTGGTTTTTACCTAAAGTGTGTAAAAAGTGTAAATTTTTGGTGTATGTGAGTAAATAAACCATTAAATTTTACTGCGTTGCTTCTGTTTTTATAAATTCTTAGAAGTGAGCTTTACTGCATTGCAACGACCCTCGCTGCATCACGCTTGATTCCTGTTACTTTATCGCCCTGCTTATTGCTAGAGCTCGGCATATTTGACCATTGCATTTTATTATTAAAATATCTATATTCGTGTACTTGAAAATAATTAAAACAATAATAATAATTCATTCGGTTTTAAATTTTCACTCCAATATATGTTCGTAATAGGTCTAAATCTAATATAAAGATGTATATTTTTATATGGAGCCTGCCGGATTATGATGTTTATCCGAAGTGACCCACAAGGTTTGGGGTTGGACAACTCTGGCGTAGATCACCACAAACATCCTTATAGTGTTACTCCTTAAAATGTAGTATTTAGCTTAATACACTTAGTTTATAATTATTTTAGCACACAATTTTTTACACTAGTTGATGCATTACAACACGGCCAATAATATAATAGTTTTGAATCTGTATTTGCATGGATCCTGAATCTGTCTTAATAAGTTGTGACGGATCTATACGCGTCGTTCAACTAATCATCTTAGGAAATCTTTGGGCTCTTATTTCACAAACAACCCTGTATGAAGAAGAAACTGTGATATGCAGATTAGGTCAGTTACGTATATTATAGTTTTTCTAGCTAGTGAGAGAGATAGAAGAATAGATGGATAGAAGGAGTTACCTGGAGATTGAAATATAGGGAAGCTGACGACAAGGAAATATACCTACCAATCAGGTATTAGTTACATTGATAGCGCGTTTAGGGGATTAAATACGTGAAGATATTTACGTGACGATTGGTCACCATAGCTAAATTGTAACTGAAATATTGAGAAGTGGATTGATCCATAAAAGGTAGATTAATTTATTTGAAGTCTTCGCAGAATTCGCGTCTCTCGTAGTTAAATCCCTATGTTCTTTATTGGAACATCTCGTTTGAATACTTGAATTGTGTGTGTTGATAATTAGTGTGCTGGATGAATAGTTGAAAAGTATTACGGCGAGTTATCTTTCGCTTCCTTCCCACAGCTCTAGCCGGGTCCGAGACTAGGTTACGTATGTTACAAATTTGCTTATTATACACAAGTTCATCGTGGTTTATACATTTTTGAATGCAACTTTAGATTAGTTACCATTTTCTTGTAATGGATTTAGAGCTTATATCCATTATTTTCAATTAGATTTCGCTGAGTATTATAAACAGAAAAGGGAGGGGGGGGTAATTAGCCACAAAGCTGATTTAACTCCAATTTTAATGAATTATTATAAGCTGTCATACGTCAGCATTGTTTATAATACTTCAGCATACATTTTGTAGTTTCAATCTCTGTTTGTTTCCTTTACATTTGGTGTTCAAATAATTTCTGGCACTCTAATAGAAATTAATAAAACTGTATACATATTTATATATATGACAAAAAAATTTGTTTTAAACGAACATTATAGTTAAAAAAAACTGAAAATATTCAACGAATTCATCATCATTGCTAACATATTTTTTTCGCAAGCGACAAGGAATATGTTATTATTTTCTCTCAATGATAAAAAAACACTTCATAATTTATCAATTCCTTTCTTTCTCTCAATATCTTTCTGAAGAAAATTTAATGGCACTTCTATACAAATCCGACTTAAATTAAGGGAAATTTATTTTTATAAAAATTAGAATTTGCACATGCGGAATTAAGTTTAATTTTGTTAAATGATGTGAAAAAGCATTAAACTTTTATTAGAAGTTAAAAATTGGATTAGACTGCATTATCATTAACTTGATAAGTATAATCAAATTTCTTCCCATTTGTCTAGAAAGAATAGCCTTGTCCGTATCTTTGCAAGTCAAATTGCAAAATGGCCCGTGGTAATTTTGTGAATTGTTCTTATAGAACATTAATTTTTCAACTGTTCATTTGAAAAAAAGAAAGTAAGTCAGATTTCTTTTAAATTAAATTCTATTAAATCTCTTTTGTTCCATTTCATTTTCATTCCAAAAAAAAGAACTCCTATTCGAATTTTTTGTACCAGATGACAGCAATTGAAGTTTTTTATTAACCTTATTGTTAAAAGCACTCTTTTGTAAAGGTCCTTTAACAACCCGGTGCTCATGAGTGGCTATAATTTCAAGCATTAACGACATTTTTCCCTTTTTTCTCCCTTCTTCTTGTTTAAGAACTTCCCCGAAGGCAATCTGTGAAAAAAAAGAACATTCGAAACTGCTCCTCTTTTGTTCAGCAAAAATTTTGCATTTAAAAGTTACAGCATTTTCTTGAAAAGAGAATGATTTGAAGCTTGGGTCCTGATTTGGACAGTTTCCATATGGCTTTATACCAGACTAATTTTACAACTCAAAAACGCATTCGTGCGAAAAGAATACGGTTCGGAATACGAAAAGGAAAATTTATTCTCTGGAGAAAATTTTTGAAAAAAGAAAAATATCATAAGAAGAATAACAGAAAAATATCAAAACAGATTTAAAACAGAAAGAAACTCCGATAAATTGGCAGCAGTCGAAACAAACGATTCAATGAGCAAAATGGCGAATTCCCGATGCATCATGGGACCGTTTTCTGAGAGCAGAACAAAAGGCCACTTTTCGAAAAATATCTCTCTTTAAAAGAACAAGAAAGTGAAAAAAAGGCAAATTCTTTCTTTTAAAAACGGTAAAAATCTTTCTTCTAAAAACTGTAAATGATCCATATTATATTTTTACTTTCAGTATTAAGCAAAAAAAAAAGTCGAGATGGGGAAAAAATTCCTTTTTTCCCCTTCTTTCTTTATCTCTTTGACGTTGGTATGTTTTAAGTACGCTTATGATATAACAAACAAAAGAATGGGAAAGATAAGAAACAACTTGAAAGCACCTACATAAGAACAATATTGTCTGTTAAGAAAAATTCATTCATTTATTTATTTTTTTTCCTTTATGTTTTTAAGTAGTGTAACGAATGGAATTCTGAGGAGAATTATTTGTTATAAATAATCACAGAACCGAATAAAAATAAAGGATTACGGGAAATATTTTTAAAAGAAACATTATCTCGTTCTTTCTTTAATTTATTTTTTCAGAAAAGTTCTTCAAAATATTCTTAATAGGGTTTTTAGCAACAAATCGTCTGCATCAGCCCATTTCAATTCATATGATACAATTGAGATTTTTTTCTACTAAGGAAATAAATAAAATGTTTATTTTTTTTACTTATTTAAGACTATATAAACTAGGTTGGCCCAATCCCGTAACGGTTAACCAACCCTCATTTTATAAATTATATAAAAGTTCATATCCTGGAAAATTATAAACGTGTAATTTAAGTATACTATTGCAGTTCTATTTATTTATTTTTTTTTTCAAATATCTTTCTTAGTATTCCTCTTCAGTTTAATCCATCACTGAAGCTGCATCGTCCAACACTTTATTGGTAAAATCCTCAGATTTTGAAAAACCTGCAGCTAGCTCTTGCTGCTTCCTGGAATATTTAGTTCCGTTGATTGTTAATTAATCTTCGTATGTGACAACGCCTTTCTTCTTACGCAACGATTCTAATCCAGGCAATCGTTACGATATTTTTCTCCGAGAGCTTGCTTTAATGTAATATTGCAACCGTATTGGCGACATTACATGAAACAAAATATTAGGTTGCCTATTCAGCGTGTACGACTCATGCGCAATCGGGGTTGACAACTTGGCAAGTTTTCATGAACGTGGGCATTGTTGCGATAGTACGTAATAAATTTATTACAGCATCATGAAAAAAAATTTTACACACACACACACACATATATATATATATATATATATATACAGAGAGAGAGAGATTTATAACATGTGTGTGTGTAATTATTCATCGCAACGATTTCCAGAAAAAAAATTCCTTCATTTTATGACTTTTACCTTAAAATAAAATGTGTGTTAACGGTACTAGCAAGTTGAAATGAAACTTATTTTTATCTTATCATTTGATGATTTGTATTAATATAAATGTATACAAATCTTTAAAAAAAGACCATTGAAATCAGTGATTAAAACAAAATGAACATAATTGTTAAATCATCGTTTTTTTTCCAGAACACTAAAACAATATTTAAGAAGTTTACGGTTCTTAAACTACTTCATTTGACAACATGAATCACTCAAGGTCAAAAGTATTTACTCATTTGTTCCAGCAATTTACTTAAAACCATTGAAATAAACTGCGATAGAATACCAACACTACCTCAGTAATCTTACTGCTAAAGGGAAATATTATTAGTTACATGTAAAATATAAGTTAACATTCTTTTAAAGACAGAGATATTTAATCAAACATATTATCTTATTTTATGATATTAAAAGCTTTTATTTAACTTACAATGTATGTATGTATGTATGTATGTATGTATGTATGTATGTATGTATGTATGTATGTATGTAATTTGTTCGGGTGGAATCTTGCAACTCAATTTTTGAAGCTGATATCTTCCTCCCATTGAGCTGAAATTTTGTATACACGTTTAGTTTGGATGACAATGCATGTTTTGACCATTTATATTCCGATATTGCAATTAATTAAAAAGATATTAATTAAAAACGTTTAAACTAGTTTTGGGCGCCAACTTGGATATATCTGCATTGTTGTAATAATTTTATTGTTACAACAATGACAAAAGTTGGCGTCGAAAATCGGTTTTCAGCCAAACTGGAATTTCATAACGTTGCGCTATTGACAGTATTAATTAACTTTGTCTAAAAAATAATTACATTTCTACAACGTAAAAAAAAATCTAATTTCTACAACGTATGCAATTTTTTTACAAATTTCTATCTATTTCCTTGGATTTAAATTCAAAACAAAAAAGTAGAGCTATTTTTCAAGTAGATTGGTACATTGTATACCTTTCTCAACGCTGCCAAGTTAAACTGAGATGGAGTATTGAAGAAATTCTTTAAATAATTTATCTAACTTTAATCTATGAAACTCAGACAAAAAATAATTACAGAATCGGAAAGATCATTTTTTTAATGTATCTTACCCATCAAAAAAGGAATCCGCTAGGAAAACAATAAGAGAAAAATATTATCTAGAAATGCAATATATTTTCGATTAAAAAAAATTTTTACAATAAAATGAAGTAATTTTTTAAGAAATTTTCTAATTTTAAGCCTACGAGTAATTTAAATATACCTCATTTTATCACCAGTAATCTAAACACACACTTACGACATGTGTCCTTAAATTTAATTACAAATAGAATCTATTAATTTTATTTGAATTTAATTATTGATTTTTTCAAAATCAAGTTTCTAAAGATGATCTGAGCAATTAAAAAAAAATAGATTCTTACGTAGAAGATATTCAATGTCCAGCAAAAAAGTATCATTATTTGATAAAACTTTCTTTTTTGATTACAAAATGCGTTTTTAGTCTTAAGCATTTTATTGATTAATACAAATATTTAAATGCCTTTTGAAGTTTTTAATAAACAATTAAATTTTCTTCTAATATGTTAGAGAAATACATCCCTTATCTTCAAAATATTTCAAATAAATAATATATTCTTTAAGTTTTTCAAAAATAGTCAAAATTTTAATTAAACATTTAATAACTTTGTCATTTATGAAGATAATCTCACTAAACTTTTTTTTTCGTGTGTAGAACAATGTTAGCCAAAATCTGCATGAAGATTGAAAAAATTGCTTAAAAATTACGGATTTAAAAAAATTGTGTTTTTAGTCTAATACCATTTTGCGAGAATTAATTCAGCTAAACCAGGGATGGCGAACCAGTGTTCAATGAGTTGAACAGGCTGAGAAACCTGTCCAGCGATAACTAAAAGTAAAAAATAAATTAAATGTAAAAAAACTTTTTTAAGAACAAGCTTTTATTTAAACGCGCTAAAAAGAATAAAATAAACTTTTCCTTTAAAACTTTTTTTACTATCAACTTATAACGTCATTACACAATTTATATGATATAAAAGCTTGTCGCGAGATTTACCTGTGTAGATAAACAAGTAAAATAAATAACTTGACTGATTGATTTTGTTTTTAAAAATTCAAACTAAGTAAATATGAGTACTTAAATATTGCGACAAGCTTTTATATCATATAAATTGTGTAATGACGTTATAAGTTGATAGTAAAAAAAGTTTTAAAGGAAAAGTTTATTTTATTCTTTTTAGCGCGTTTAAATAAAAGCTTGTTCTTAAAAAAGTTTTTTACTTTAATTATTTCAATTCCTACTATTATAGCGCTCACTTTCTCTCTTATATATATTTATCGTGTTCAAATTTTCAATCGTTAATAAAATACTTTCTATTCATCCTATCAAGCTCAAATATTTTTTTTTTAAACTTGTACTGGATGACTTATGATAATTCAGTTTTTTTCACAAATATTAATTCATTAATTAAATTAAAATTAACTTAATTAAATAAATTACCGGTTTTTGACGCCAACTTGGATTCGTCTCCATTGTTAAAACAATGACAAAATTAGGCGTAGAAAATCGGTTTTTCAGCCAAACTAGCCAAACCGGGTGTGCATTGTTACAACAATGAAAACAAATCATGCTCTTTTTTCAATTCCTACTATTAATTCACTCTCTCTCTCTCTATACAGATATAAATTTTTATGTATATTGTTCAAATATTCAATAGGTAATAAAATACTTTCTATTTTTTCATCCATTCAAAGTAGGAATTGACTTTAAAAAAAAAAATTTTATATATTACTTGTTCTTCATCTATTACAAAATTCATTGAATTAGTTTTCAAAAAAGTCAAGGATGCCCTATTGCAAATATTTTAAAAGAGTTTCCATTCATATTTTAGAAACAAAATTATGATTTTCATTAAGAAATAATGAATAAGATTTTAACTATCATCATCTTCATTCTTTGTTCTAGAAAAACATGCCCTGTTACACGACCTTAGCACATGAAATTACTATCAAGCAGATAATAGACTACAAAGGATAAAAATAAAAAGAATTAAAAATAGTTATCAAATACAATAACAACTGTGTTTGCCTATCTTATGAAAACTAAGCAATTTATCTTTTTTTGCGATGCAAAAGAATTTTAATTTAATCAGAATAGCAGTATTATCAATATTCCATTATAATATGATTTGAAAATCAAGAAAGGTTTATATTTTATATTTATTTTAATAATTTCGGCGCAACCAACTCTTTATTAATAGAATTGTTACTTCTGCAAATGTGTTTTCCGTTACCATTTGCATTAATTTACAACAAAAAAAAAATGGAAAGTTATGAAATTATTAATAATAATTTGATTAGTTTGAAATTTCTTACATAAGCTTTTGTATTTTATGATAACAAAAGGTTAAAGTTTTGCAGCCAATGACTTTCAACACTTAAGCCATAACACTCGTTTTTATTCGTGACAAATATCCCACAAAAAATTAAACTTTTAAAGTTATTACAGTTGTTGTTGTTTTTTTTTTACAATTTTCTAAAGTAAGTACCACGTATGTCATTACAGGGCCCTCTCATATCTTCCAGAGAATTAGATGTTTTTAAATAGAATCAAGTTGTCAAGCAGTGGCGCAACGTATACCCCGCATCGCGGGGGGCAGGAACTCTTGGGGGCCCAAAGCCTGACTGACACAAAGTACTCAATCCTTTGTAAGATAAGCTTGGGGTCCCAAACCTCACTTTTTAGGGAAGGGGTAATATTCTCCGTAACGCCACTGTTGTCAAGATACATGTAACAAACCAGTCATGTCAAGTAACTGGTTACAACTTTAGCGTGAGTTACGTAAATGGGCTGGCAGCAATGATTGCTGCATAGAAAATCCCAGATAAATACAAGCTTTAACTTTAAGAGGGAAGTTTCAATTCGCTAATGGTGCAAGAAGCACAACACACTCAAGGCTTATCATACTCAGGAAAGTACTGGATTTTTTACCTGGGGGTAGCTTATTCGTCTGCTTTTTTTCCCCAAGGGTCTTATCGTCTTCCGTAAGCATGGAAAATACGCTCTAGGATGATTTAGAGGATTTTCCCAATTATTAACCCTCTATTTTGTGAAACATTACGTCTTTTCTTCGCCTTAATCCAGATTACGAATATGTATTTATAGCAATTATTCATTCGATACATTTAATTATTAGTATATTAACAGCAAACATTTGACATAACTTGACTGTACATGGCTTTTGCTAGAATATGAACAACAAACAGTTGATTAAAAAATATATTCAGATATTTCAATAATTAAACGTATGTAGAATAAGGTAAGCTGCCAGATTATCATATTACATAGTAGTGTAATTTGAAAACAAATTAAAAATTGAGGAATGCTTGACAAAATATACTGTAGAACGAGAAAAGAATTCTAGATATAATTGTCTCTTATCACTCCGTATAAAATAGTCAGAAGCATGGATGTCTTAAGCCCTCTTTGAAACCCTGAGCTTCTATACAAAAATAAGCCTCACCTACAATCCTTTTATCGAATTTGGTGTATATTCATGTAAAGTTCAACAGCAGTAACCAATAAAAAATGAAATTTCATAAGAAAATTCGTATTTTTACAGCTTGAATTCGTAAAATTATAAATTATGTCTTCAAAATCAACTGTTAATAAGATTTCATTCTCCATACTCATCAAGCTTAATTTATTTAGCATTGATAAAAATCATACGATTTCTCAGTTTTTCGGACAATATGTCCAAGAATATCATTTGACGATTAAAATTATACGGATCATGTTCTTGTTAAGACCGGGTTCAAAACGACATGAATTCTCCACCCAAGGCCCGAGACTAAATATTTCATGCCTTAAAACGTCCCTGGTTAGCGAGAGGATTTTGAAACCTTATATATGAGTGTGTGTGTATCGCCGTTATATTTTATTAAGTGAAACAATCCTTCTCCTTTTTTGGAAGTTAAGTCCTTCCTCAAAACTCAAAAAGTGTCTTCCTTTTCCTCAGGTAAAAGTTAATTTGTAAATATCTAAATATTTAAGAACAAAAAACTCCATCATAATAGAGAAAAAAAAACATTTTTTTTTAAAATTTCATGTAAGGATTAATTTTTGTTGCGATTATAATAGAAGAGAAAAAATAATGCTTCTAAAAATGTAACAGTTTCGATTTTCGATTGTGTTAGTTTACGATTTAATTAAAGTAAACCAGCGATATCCTTTGAATAAATAGTAGCCTTTTTTTAATTGACTTTTTACAATTCTTAAGACACGAGAGTAATTATTCCATATAAATGCTTAAATAAGCACAATTTAGGTTTTATTAATTAATTATCAGTTATATTATCTTCAAATATAATCATTTTATTTACAAATTTATACAACTCTGTTGTCATAGAGCTGCAAAAAAAGATCTACTTTTAAAGTTTAATGTTTATTCCTATTCGCCTATGATCTTAAGCTCCAGCTTAACTTATTAATTTTAAATTTCCGGTATCAGAACGTTGAAAATGACCAAATTCGGTCAAGGTCGATATTTTTTTTAAAAAAATTTTATTGAATAGAGCTATCTTTTGGCTTTACAAAATATAATTTTTTTTGTTTGTTTCTACGCTACCCAGAGGTCAAGTTACAATCAATTTTATAAAGTTAGAAAAACCGGAAGTGGATCTTTGATCTACCAGAAGTGGGCATTTTAATTGCAAAAAATTTATCGTGGGAGTCTGGTAACTCAAAATGTTGTAAATAAATTTTTATAAAACTTTTTGAATCTGATAATTATGTTATTTTCTAGAAATGTACCAAAATATTTCGTATTGTATGATAACTATTTTGAGTTCTGGCTTGTTATTTAAATAATGGTTTCATAAAGAACATCACATTTAGGGACGTCTTAACGCATGGGTTAACTGAGCCCGGAACCAAAGGCCTCGCCCTTGGTGGGGGCCTCTTTTTTTTCCCGACTCTTCCCTAATAAGACCATGATTCGGATCATTTTAATGGGATCAAATATTATTCCTGTACATATCCCTCGAAAAACAGGTAATTTCAAACTGCATGTCGACTGGCGAAAGAGGAAAGAGTGTATTATAATGTGAGGACCGTTGTCCATGCCTAAGTCTAAGCCTAATATCATAAACAATTATTCAACTCATTGAGTCGAAATGCGGCCATCGGTCGAGCCGGTTTGTGCATAGGTTTTTAAAATTGTGAGTCAAGCACATTGATTTGTTTCAAATGACCATTTGAACGAGTATTTGACAATGCATGCTGTATCCTGTCTACTTTTAAAGATCTCAGGTAGCGCCTACTTTTGTATACGACCCAGGACCTTAAAAATCTTAATATTTCTTTGAGTTTAGGGCCTCAAAGAGTCTTAAGACGTTCCTGGTCCCATTTCTTGTCGTTGTTGTTACTAATGCCACCTGTCTGACGTAGTCAGATCGAGGCATACGAAATTCATCATGGCATCGGGCTAGATTGTACGTCTGTCGTTAGCCGTAGCTTTGAGCACCATGCAGGTGACAGTTCGATTTGGCTCGATCCCACCCCAATTTTGAGAGAAAACACCCTGGGGTAGTGAGGGGCCTCCTACCTCTCTTCCCCTTCCCCCAACCTCACGAGAGGACTTGCGGCTCGACGGCTATTTAGAGTACCCCCATGCAGCGAAGACACTATACATTTACAAACATCCATGCCTTCTCCGAGATTCGAACCCAGGCTCTACGACACAGTAGTCAGCGTCGCTAAAAATTTCTAATAATGTTTAATCAATCAGCTCTAAAATTTTTAAATTTTAGCGAAATATTAAAAGTTTAGTACATTTTCTAGATAAATGTGTCTAATTTGTTTTAATAATACTTTTACTAAAATAAGTTTATTACTTTTCCTGTAATTGCTTTGAAATTTTTCAAAAGTATTGTTAAAGTTTTACTTACAATTGTGAATTTTGTCAAACATAGGTAACTTATTTTAATTATTGTTATAGCTTAATATTAGTATTTATTGGCATTGAGTCCTAAAAAAAGCATTTATAATGTTTAAATGCATTTTGTTAAAAAGTACTCCGAACGTGTTCAAATACTTTCAGGTTAATTTTTTTTTTTTTTTTTAAAAGGGAAAATGTCAGTTTAAAAATTAAAATAGAATTTCCATTCATAATATCAAAAAAAGGGCAGTGTTGTTTTTTTCCATATTTGCCGCATAGAATTGTTGGAAACAGAACTGCTATAATGAAAAACTTGTTCACAAATAAACAAAAACAATCACTCGATCGATCAGCTTGCAATATACATATACAGTCGACTCTCGATAATTCAAACCTTCTATAATACTAACCTCTTGATAATTCGAAGTATATGCTCAGTCCCTTGAAAAACTCTTGATATTTCGGACTAAAGCAATATTTTTGGGTACACTCAATAATTCGAAGTAAAATCTGTGGCTGGCCATACTACAACACGCAATAAATCGAAGTTATCTTAAAAAAACTCTCAACAATTCGAACACTCACTATTATGTACAGTCTTATAGCAAACAGGTTGGAGATTACAAGTTTTGTGTTGTATTGTCTCTGCGTGTCTCCCCTGTAACGTAACCCCTTTAATGACCATCCAACTGCTACCTCTTCTTAGTGTGTTTTCCGGTTCATCAAAAAAAATATACACTTTTATTGCTTTCCTTCTTCAAGAAGACGATAGATCAACCACACTTGTTGTCAGTCGTCCATATCTTTCGCTTAACACGTGCCTTGCTACACATATGTTTAGAAAGGATGGTCTATTATTGAGAAGAAGAGATGTGTAGGATTGTGTATGAAAGTATTCTTATAATACAGGACATTTTGACTTTGTATAATATTTATATTGTATAATAAGAGTACTTTTTAAAAATTACTTTAAAATAATTTTATACATATAAACAATTGTTGTTTTATAGCATAGTTTCAAATTTAAATATGTTCGAAAAAAATTATTTACGAATATTTAGGGAGGTTTTTTTTTTTTTTAAACCTTCTTGATAATTTGGAGTTTTTTATTGGTCCCTCAAACTTCGAATTATCGAGAGTCGACTGTATTACGTTGCATACATAGTAAATCCTCATTAATTCTGACTGATTGAGGCTCTATGTCGTCTGGATTAAGGAAAGTCCAAATTAAGCAAAATAATCTATAAAATGTGCTAAGGTACATAGCTAAGCTCTCTGTGGAGTAAAAAACAACGTACGCTTTATAATGAATTTTAAAAAAAAAATGGTAAATAACTGCCAAGGAGATTCAAATTAACTTATTGCTTATATGGTATGATTTCAGTCAGAAAAAGTACTTACATATTAGCTTTTTATTTGTATTTATTCTTTATGATCTTTTAACGTCTTAACTGCCGATTAAAAGTTACGTGATTCGCTCTCAGTGCCACCGTTTTTCATAGAGGCACGCGTAGGCGGTGTAGGGGGAGGGAAGAAAAGGCACAAATAAGCAAAGTTTTCTCTGAAATAAGTAAATCTTTTGCATGCACACACCGTCAAGGTCGTTTTTTTACATTCCAATCGGAATAGTTTTACTGATAGCATACTTGAAGGGTGGATATATACGTATAGGACACATAACGCACCGGTTGAACAAGACGAATATATACCCGGCTGCATTTAAGGGGACAAATGACTATATGGATTAAACTTACTGTGTGAATATATAAACAGTTGAAACTTGATCTATTCTTTTTTAATTTTCATTTCTTCGCGCGTAGGCGGTCTATTGAGAAGGGGGCCGGGAAAGAAAAGGCTCTAATAAGCAAATTTTTCTCTGAAATAAGTAAATCCTTTGCGACATTTTATTACATTAAAAAGCCTCCGGAATAGTTTTACCGATAGGATTTCTGGAGAACGGATATATATTTCAAGGGCACATAACACATCGGTTGAGAAAGACGGATATATGTGCCGGCGGCACTTAAGCGGTTAAATGGCTATCCGCGCGCGTATTCACCTTACTGAATATATAAACACTGTAAACTTTATCTATTCTTTTTAACTTTCATTTCTTTATCTGTGTCAAAAATATTCTTATTGAAATCCCTTCACTGAAGGAATAATAATAATTTCAAATTCTTTTCAACTTTCTTATTTCAGGATGAACGTCAGTTATTTCACTTTAACTATTACATTCGAAACATTTTATTATCAACTCCATAAATTGTTTAAATCTGATAATATTAATCCAATACAAAAACGTCATACCAACAACAGTTTTGTTTTAAGATTTAAATATTATCTTTAACCTGGTGCAATTCTATATATCACAGCCATTTTCTTCAGAACCACTAATGTATGTGCATTGTCAATTAAGGGGAAAAAAACAATAAAATTGTCTTTCACTATTTATGTCAATCAATAATCAACAAAGAAATTCCTTAAGGAATCGATACTAATATCTACAGGAGGCATGTGATTATTAAAAATGACACACGAAACGCCTCTCTGATGGTAACCGTGCGAAAGAAGAATAACAGGAATACAATACAACTTATCTTTTTCACTTTTTAACTTATCATTCTATCTAGGGTGCAACATTAGGATCGGTGAACAATATCAGTTTAAGGGTTCAGATATTCTAGATAAGGAAGGGCTTAAAATAGTGGGAATTCCCATACACCATCCTTTTTAGTCAATTCGCTTCATTATTGTTATTGTTGTCTTGCACTTGAGACTTCAAGTTTGGAATAATGAATTTCGGGGACTTATTAAATCGTTTGGCCCACATCTTGGGTATTCTGGGAAATGGTAAATAAAGTTATTTTTAATTATATTATGTAATTAAATTGTAAATACGTTTTTTTTTCATCTAGTAATAGCGTTTCTGCTTTTTTTTTTCTTTGTATCTAAGGTTGTTGGTTTGTTTTGAAAAAAAAAAATATTTTCAGTAGTATCTCTCTTTTTTTAAATTATTTCCTCTGAGTTAAAAGATCTATTTAGCATTTAGGCTCTATGGTCATATATACAATATGTGTAATATAGAAAAAAAGTAACTACAAGCACAAATATAAAATGCTATGATAAAAAAGAACACTTTTAATGTTTTGTTCTATAATTCTTAATACAATTATTAAGTGATATCTATGTTCAGGGAGCTTAAAGAGAGTAAATTATGTTATTCGTTGTTTTATTGATAAACAGAATGAATTACTGGATAATTTACTCTTGTAGATACCATTTCATTTTCTCATCACAAAATGAGACTAAATTTCAAGTACAATAAAATTTGACTAAAAAATTACGAGCTATGCTGAGAAAAAAGTGCACTTGTAAATAATAAACCTTGAAATTTTATGATTTAATATTTTTCGGAAATCTTTATTCTTATAATTAAATATTAATTTTTTAAAAAATCTCACATTCTAAAAAAAGAACATTGAGGGGGAAAAAATACGAATCATAAGAAAATGAAAAAAAAAAAAAACGTCAAATGTAATACATTAAGTTTTTAGGTTGTGTGGATTCTGTACTTCCTGAATCCAGTAAACCCAAATATTAGAGATATTCGCAATAGTTCAAGAACTATTTCGTCATTTGTTTGTCATCTTTAAATACGACAAAAGATTGTGAATACCCAGTTTTTATCTTTCAAGAAACAGCATTTTTTTGTAAAAAAAATTATAATTTATCAAAATGAAATTAAGAATTTCTATTTAAAAAACTGAATTTTCTATTTAGTATATAAATTCAACTTTATTAAAATATCGTAATTATAGTTGATATGAATTTATCAAGTATTTTTTTTTATGAAATATATAAGACTATTTTTTTTTTATTTTACTCATTAAGGGTTTCAGAAAACATAATCTTTCTACAAGTGATCGGTTGAATTTAAATTAATGTTCGAATTCATATAAAATTGTTCCTTAAATTTACTCTACTGAATCATGTATAGAAATATTTGAAATCAAAATTAAATTGGCAGAATTTCTTTTTAATGATACTGAAACTTTTGTTTAAATCGATTAATTTAATCATTAATATCATAATATTGTTCTCTCTGAGGTATTAATGGCCATACAAGTTTAAGTAAATAAGTTTTAAAAATGTTATGACTGATGTTCTACCTTTACTACTGTATTTGTGTGTGTGATATAGTATTAATCTTTTTTTCATAAATATATATACCGTAAAATCCGGCGCATAACGCGCACCGGTATATATTGCGCACCTATACTTTCAAGCTTAATTTTTTAATTTTTAGATATATTCGTCGTATAACCCTTTTTTTTTACGAAGAAATCTGAAATATCACTATGCATTGCTCTTATGTTTTGAAGTCATTTATTCGAGGTATTATCCCAGACTTTTGACAAAATAGTTTTCTTCTAGAACTACAACTCTTTTAGTTCATAAAACAAGTCATTTCTTTTAAATAAATTGTTTTTCGATACATTCAGAAGTAAAAAAAAAAATTTAATGCTCATCTCTTTTGTTATTTTTAAAGCTAACGTTTTTATACCCAGAGTACAACCCGCACCCTTAAGTTTCGATCTTATTTTTTTGTGTTAAAAGTGCGCGTTATACGCTGGATTTTACGGTACGCATTGGGTGGATTTCGTCATAATACTTTTTATTTTGTGAGTGAATGAATGTTGTGCAATTTATAATCAATAAACAAATAATATATAGTAGAAAAATAATAATAATGCAAAATTAATATGTAAGCAACGTTTGTATTACTCTGGAAAATAATTTTTCCACATCTCCGAAAATCCATTATTTTTTACGCAAGACTAAAGTTCAAAAAAATACTTCGGTTAAAACATTTTATGTGTACCCTACAATTTTTTTTTTTTGTGATAAAAAATATATTTAATATAAAATTAATTTATGTGTAGTTTATTCAATATTTCCTTCTTAACATTTTATTAAAAAAATACAGAACATATTTCTCAATTTAAAACTTCACACCTAAAATTTTGTAATAACTGTTTTGATTGTGCCTAATTGGATATAAAGAAGAATTTTAAAAATTTTATTTGTTTTTTGTATTACAAAATGAAACTATATAAATTTAAATTTTGCAAATGTTAAAAAAACGTATTTTGAAATTAAAGAGAGTTGTGACTGCAAGTTTGATTAAACACAAAAAAATATTTAAAAAAAACCAGGGAATTTTAATGACATCATTATAGCAGTCACTTACATCGTACCTTACACAACAACTGTTACAATACTCAACTGTTGTTTCGCGTGAATGCAAAAGAAACCGGTGAGGGATATTTGGCGAATTTCAGTTGTGTGATTTGGGAAACATCTGCGCGGAATATTAGGACAGTTTGTTTCTAAATGGTGTATACGTGCTCTTTTGTTGAGTTGTGAACTGCTATGCCTTCGAATTCAAAACGGAAATGCAACCGTCTTGAACACAGAGACAAAACATTGAACCGTCTCGCGAAGGGAGAAAGTACCAACAACAACGAAACGAACAACAATACTGAAAGTAGCAAGGGTTCATCAAATGCTGACGCCTTTCTGCGTTAGAGACAGCTATGGAGTGGTACGAACAACAATCAGAGTACTGTCCTACGCAACTACTGCTGCTCAAGAGAATCAGAGACCTTGCAGCGAAAAAACGAAGGTGTACAATGGTACAGCGAAAAATAAGTGATTATTATCCACAATAAAGATAAAATTGCCGCTTTTTGCACCTATTTTGCTTTTTCATCAAGCACGTTTCTTGCATGTGATGATTTTCAATATTCGTATAGAATTCAGATTTATATTCTGCATTCGGTTTTTGGTTATCCGAACAATCACGTATCCGAACGGATTCCGGTCCCAATTGATTCGTATAAAGGACGCTCTATTGTACTACTAAATTCAGTGGCGTAACAGCCCATGAGGGCCAAGAACTACTGTTCCCATCTCAGTAGACGTGACCTTGGGCGCTGAGGTGCATGAGCAGATGTCCCGATCAGGTGGTCTGTCTGAAGCGAAACTCCCAATGGTTAATCCCCAAGCAAACTTGGTACTCATTTATTGATCCGCTGAAGCAATGAAAGGCTGAGTCGACCTTGCCCAGCCCGAGGATTAAACCCCGGACCTGTGGTGTGGAAGCACGATACGCTACCACACAGCCACTGGGCCTTAGTTATAGATACTAAGTAATATAAAACTTTTGCGTAATATCACAAATATTCTGTAGTCTTGTAAACTGAAAAAGTGAAATACATTATGAAAAATACATTACAAGAAAATAGCAATTATTTCTACACATCTTTCAAAATAAAAAAATTAGAACACTCTTTTCCAACAGTATATAATTAATACTAGCTGTATGGCCCGGCGTTGCACGGGCTATTTCAAGTGCATAGATTTTTGCCTTAAAACTTCCCCTTCCCGTCTCGGTGTAAGCACTTCCTGATGTGTTTGTGACTTCCTTATTAATGTATCATTAAAATGCCCTTTTTTCAAAATTTCTTCCACCACTTTGCCCCGTCGCACGAGTCTGTTTCCCGTCCGATTAGCCCGACGTTGCACAGGCTCGTACCGAAAATAGAAAATAGAAATAATATAGAAAGGAACACAGATGTCTTATTTTCCTCGATGAGATTTATGTATATTTTTCTTGAAAAAAAACTATAAAAAAAATTTCACTTTAGAACCAGTTATCAGAAAAAATTCAACTTATCACCCTTTTATCTTTCTATTCTTTCAAAAATATACGTTGAGTTATTGATAAACTAAAAGCATCTTGTAGTAAACAATGGAGGGCGGTATTCAGCTAAAGTTGTCTTATCTCTTTGAAGATAATTTAATTTAATTTTAAAATTGAAAGAAACGTAGATTACGAATTTGATAATCATAGCGTTAATGTAAATCAAGACGTTGTTATTGAGACGATATTTTTGGTATCAGACAGTAAAAAATGTTATCTTACATTATTTTTTAATGACATAGTGCAGAGATGGGCAGACTTTCCCAGGACGCGGGCTGCTTCTAATTTGTTCAAGGTGTTGCGGTCCACCCAGTGTTAGTGGAGCTCACAAGGGCGGGGTAGAAATCCATGGGTCCAGACCCACCCTCCTAGATTTTTCCCCGATTCATTATAATCCCATGTAAATAATACGTAAAATGTTATTATTTACCATTAGTAATTTTTTTATTAATTAATGGAAATTATTTCTTCACTAATTTATTTTTCGCTGTTTTTTGTTCTCGACAATCGACAAAATCAAAAAAAATTGTTTGGCTGCGTATTGGGGTACGATACGAGAATGTGGTAGACCCTCGACTCTATCCCCCCCCCCTTAAAAAATTCTTGTTTACGCCACGGCCCAATGTCGTAGGTGTGATGAGGTAAAGAAAAGGTTATTATTATAACCTAATAATAAATACGCGCGGAACATATAATAATAATTATATACAGAAACTAATATAAAAAAAACTATACACCGCGTTTAAAGCAAAACGCAAGATACAAACTTAATAATAATAGCCACAAATATAATAATATCAAATGATGC
This sequence comes from Trichonephila clavata, assembly GCA_019973975.1. Classification (NCBI taxonomy): domain Eukaryota; kingdom Metazoa; phylum Arthropoda; class Arachnida; order Araneae; family Nephilidae; genus Trichonephila; species Trichonephila clavata. Next base: position 262,017 of record BMAO01001117.1, on the reverse strand, counting down.
ATTTATTATGAAGCAATTCAAAATACGTTAAAAAATAAAACATTTTCATCTAAAGTTAGTTCGCGTTACCATAGACAGTAGAAGACTTAGTCTGCGTACTGTCATCCAATCTTGAATTTTCAGTAAATAATTACTAACTGCTACAATCTTCAGACGGTCACCCCAAAATGTCAGTGGTTCACCGATCGATGCAATGCCCACCCCGGATATAATGTTTTTTATATTATTTTCAGGAATGTATTAGAAAGTTTTTTTTTTTTTCAATTCCGTTGTTATTTACTAAGTTTATTTGATTTGATTTCATATGATAGTGAATTCAATGCTAGAATTGAACAATAAAGAAAATAAATCTAACGAGTACAAATTTTTTTTTGTACTGAGGGCGTAAGTAATAACCACTCAAGAAATATATATATATATAGTATAATAAAATAAAATAATAAAAGGCAAATTGTGTAATTCCTACAAAACTCAGAATGAATCCAGTTGGATTCTAAAAACATTAAAACCCGCCAAAATATAAGTAAAGTAAATGGAGCAAAGATTATTCTACTAAGATTGGATAAAACAGAATTTATAAGAATCTGAGGTGCCTTCAGCTAGTAAAATTGAAAGTACCGAAGGAATCATTGCATTAAAATGGAGGATTATTATGATTTCTAAAGCTGTCACTTATTTAGCACAATATATATATTTGTTTGGGACTTATTCACATTCCCACCGTTGATCATATCATTTCAACCACTTTTGTAGGGAGCTTTGCTGATGTTTCAAAGAAGCCATCAGCATATTTCCACCCCCAAAACGTGAAATTCATTTTAAGTGATTTTCTTAAAAGCCTACTTAAGAAAGAATGTGTTTGTATGTGTATGGGTGAAACACGAGATTCACAGCCAATAGTGAAAAACCATTCCCGCTCATGTTTACAAAATGATTTGACGACATCATTTGATTAGGCAACATGTAACAACTAGTTCTTTTGATGTCGACGTTCAATTGCGGGGGTGCTAAAAATGAAAAATTCCCGTTATTGAATTATCAGACATACAGACTTGAAATTTGGTGAGCATATTTCTGTTTTTGAGTAGAAATTCCTTAAAAACGAGCTTTACGGAAATCGACTCCATTGGGGGTGGGGTTACCGAGATGCTATTGATAAAAAATATTCCGCCTGAGGAGTTCAAATTTTGTTCTTTTTCTATCAAGAGGAGAAAGTTATAAAAATGTTTTTGAATATGATCGAAAGCTTAATGCTAAGATTTAAATATCATTTTAAAATAAGCATGTGAAAAATCATGCATTATCAAAAAATACCCAACGAAGCGGGTGGATAAGGGCTAGTGCAATTATATATATATGACACACACACACACATACGAGGGTGAGTCAGAAAATAAGTTTCCCCTGTCGACTGTGGTCAGAGTTGTGTATGAAAGTCAAAACATAGAATAAGACATTAAAGATAAGACATAACTTTATTTTTCCACATAAGTACCAAGTTCATGTACTCAATGCATTGAGGCATTTGTCATACCGCTTGATAAGCTTCAAAAGGCCCTCCAAGAAAAACTCAGGGCTTTGAATACGGAAGAAGCGTTAACGGCTCTAGGCAAACGACGAAACAGCAGGTAAACGTGCAAGACACCGATACGCCATTGGATAGAGGACGACCGGGATCAAGCAATCAGATTCGTAAAAAAAGGGACCTGGGGTTCTTAGATCTGGAGTTCTGTTGTTGGATGGCAATGCGAGACCACACTCGACGACGGCAATGAAAAACCATGTTACAACTCATGATTGGGAGCACCTACACCGTCCGCCATACAGTCCCGATTTTGCACCAAGTTACTTTCATTGGTTTCTGGCTTCGAAGAACAATCTCGCAGGAAGGCGCTTTGGAAGCAACGCTGAAACCAAAGAAAGCCGTTAAACGCTTCTCCTATATACAAGGCCCTGAGTTTTTCCTGGATGGCTTTTCGAAGCTTATCAAGTGGTATGACAAATGTCTCAATGTACTTGGTAAATAAAGTTATGTCTTATCTTTAATGTCTCATTCTATGTTTTGACTTTCAAACACAACTCTGATCACATTCGACAGGGAAAACTTAGTTCTAACTCATCTTCGTATATATATATATATATATATATACTAGCTTTTACCCGCGGCTCCGCTCGCGTTGATGTCTTTAAATAACTGTCAAAGTCGTAATCATTATCATTAGAAAGTAAATAATACAATATGGTAATTTTTTGTATTGCTTGACTGGAACCAATACAATTTAAAAATTCTAAAATTGAGCTTAGTTTTAAAAAATTGAAAAAGTAATTTATTATAATAATAAAAAACAAAAATTCAATAACTTAAACTATTAATATTTTTAAAAATCGAAAGTATCTACTAATTCCTATATAATTCCTCTACTATATAATTCCTACTACTATATATAATTCCTCTTTAAAAGAGCTCAAAACAGAATATCATTCTAAGATGCTACTGTATACCACATTATATGTTCTTCCTTCAGTTGCTAATATGTGAAGATTTGGGCATTGGACACACCGATCAGGCTACATATAGTTGGCCATGGGAAAATCATTGCTTTTCCAAATGCAGCCCTGCTACCTGAAATGTTAGCTTTGTTAATAGCAACAGTAAAACTGGAAATTGAACTCGTTTTGAATTGAAACGGTAGGTCAGTGGGGATACTTGGAATTCGAGGCATGATAACACTATCCCTTTTCATGACATGTTCAAATATTGGCACCAAGTATATTCTGCATCAGTTTTGTGATCCAAAGCCTCGTTCCTTTACATAGTCGAGTAGCATCGAGATTCTGCATAACTTGTACATTTAGTTTTAATTGAAGTTTATGTGAGGGTACAACCGACAGTTCAAGTGAATTTAAGAACTCCGTGGGATATTCGTTTTCAAACTGAATTTTTCAACTTTTCCCCATAAGCTTGAATTCACCAGCCAATATATAGTAAAGCTACCATTCCTCCTATAATATCTGTACTATCTCGTAAATCCTGAAGAGTCCGATTTAACGCTTCTATAGCTTTCTTATGAGACATCGTACTTTCTTCCCACACTAAAAGCTTACATTGTGGAAGCATCCAGCCTTGAGAGCTATTTTTTCTGAAATTTCAGATGAGTGAATCTTCAAATGCAAGATTAAGCGATAATTTTAAAACGGAATGTGCTGTGCGACCTTTGGTCAGTAAAATCGCGGCTATACCAGAAGAAGCCATAGCAACTGCTATCTTCTAGGTTTTTCTGATGGTCATTAATAATAAGTTTAGCAAAAACGTTTTTCCTGTTCCTCCAGGGGCTTCAAAAAAAATAGTGCACCACTGATCGATTCTACTTTGCGTAACACTTGTTGAAAAACGTGGCTTTTTTCTGGAGTTAATTGAGGGGTAAATTATGTTACTTGATGCTGCAATGCTATAAAATCGTAGTTTAATTCTGATGTAATTTCATTATCGAAGCCATTTCCGTCCACACGTCTAGGGCTAATCATTCCAATATCATGTAGCTTCTTCCTAACCATTCTGAAAACCTTTATTGCGTTTCATTGCAGATTTGTTCATTGAAAGGCATATTTGGTTGTTTTTCGTCGCAAAATATCTTCCGCCATGTAGTCTTTGTACTTATTCTAAAAGGTTTGAGGATTAGAAGGACCGAAGATGAAATAAGTATTGCGTAAAGCTCCTTAATTTTATTCGGCGAGTAACATTGTATGGATGCCTCCATAGTATATCTTCAAAGTAATACCTCCATGTAAAATATCTAGGTTCAGTATAAGTGAAAAATTTTGTGCAAAATATGAATATTGTACAATTAGGTTAAAAAAGTTCAAACTAATCAAAACTACTTAAGTAATCAAAACTTTTTATGAAACTGTCAGTTAATATTACCATAGAATTTTCAATATCACGCGCACGCAATTCGCTAAAACTTTATTTCGTTTCCCTCTTTAAAAAGTGGGAGAAAATTTGCATTAAAATATCTAGGATTTAAATTCTTAGCCAACTTGGTGATATTTCTCAAAGTTTGAGTTTGACATTTAACAAACGTAACGTAAATAATAACCATAAAAAACCCTTTAAAAATTGCTTTTTGTGAAGATGCTAAATAACACTATGTTTCAGTTATTTGTTACAAATGTGAGAAAATATTTATTAAAATTTCCATTATTGAGCAAATGCATAATTTTGCGCCAACTTGGCGGGGAGTAAGCAACGTGTCAACGTTTTACCCGCATAGTTCCCGTTCCCGTAGGAATATGGAAATAAAATATATCCTATGTTACTCGCTGATAATGTAGCTTTCCATTGGTGAAAGAATTTTTAAAATCGGACCAGAAGTTTCCGAGATTAGCCGGAACAAACAGACAGACAGACAGACAAAAATTTTAAAAATTGATTTTTTGATATAAGTACCGTATATGCCTTTAAATGCATTTAGTAAAAAGCTGCTAATTTGAAATTACAGACAGGCACTTCAATTTTATTTATTTGTATAGATATATCAAAATAATAAATTTATTTGGATTCTAAGTTATGTTTAATCCATTTCAATAAAATCATAGAGAGATGTGTTTTATTTAATATTCAAAATAATTTTATCTTAAATTGTGCAAAAAATTCATATTAGGATCATGATCACATACGTACTTACATATGAAAATATATAACTACAATTGATTCATTTTATTCCAGCACAAATCGAATAAAGATGAATTACACATAGAAATAAAAAATACTAATAAGAAGTAATTTGATAATAAAAATTTACTCTAATCATAAATTTCAGAACATATAAGTATTTTTAATGTTAATATTTTGAAAACTTGAAATCAAAATCTTTTCGTTTATTTTCATATCTTGTTCACACTACATTACATAAAATTATATTTTAATCAACAAATATATAAATTTAATAATTCCTTTTTTTAAAAAAAAAAATGTTGTATTCATCATATCATTGTTTCAAGTAGCATCATCTTTTATACGTAAAATTTTATCAAATATAGAAATCATATTTTTCTAAAATTAGAGTTGTTTATATTGAAAGTTTTATCAAAAAATTCAGCAGAAACAAATAAGGGCCTGTTGATTCAATACCTTTTCAACATAACTGGATGATTAACTTGAAATACACTTACGACAAAAAAACAAATGATATAAATTAAAAATGTTAATGGAATTCCTTGGGATTACTTTTGACGTACATATATCTTGTATACACATTGAATAAATGCGTTTAAATTTATTCTCAAACAATGTCATAAGGAGATTAAAGAAAATCATATGTTTGGTAAATTGAAATCCTTTGTGTTGTTTATTTTTGTATAAGTATTTCTTTAGATTTCGTCTTAGATAATTTTTTTTGGAAATTTTAATCAAATCTTCTGGAATAGGAGATAAAAGTGACCATGTGTGTAATAGCGGTTGGTTCCTGCTTTTCTCTGAAACCCCTTGTCTACCTGTAAACCCGGCTTGGTGTGTGGGAGAAACTGAATGATCCACAGACATGATTTCAATCTAATTAACTTATTGTTAGCAAATATCAATCAGATACAATAACAATCTAATTAAGGTAGGTGATTAAATAGTAGAGCACCGAGGGGAGATTCTATAACACGGGGATACCACTACGGACCCTCAACTGAATCTAAGACAGCTTAAATACGCTCAAATATAACTACGTCACACCCTAATAAGCTAACTTCTAATTAATCAAGCTCACAATACCTGTACTTTTTATGCATCGGATCCTACACTGGAAACTTGCAGGTGATCTTTATCGGGCTTGAACAATTTCGCTGGATCCACGCTCTGTAAGCTTTTTCCTGGACAACTGCAAGACCTTCTACTAATTCCCCTATCTTTCAATCTTCAACTAACAAATTAACTCGAAGACTCTATGCTAACTTCTCCTTGCCAACTCCAACGTGTCAACCCACAAACTCGCGAAAACAGAATTTATATAACATACTTCATTTACATAATCACGCTTTCTTGGTCGGGGAAGGTTGGTTGAATTAATTATTTTTCCCCAGAATAGTCCCCAAGGTGTTAGTATAGTCTCGGATAGAACTGTCACATGTGGAAAAATTACTAATAAAGTTTTCTGCAAGTGATTTTATTTTTTCTTAACACCACAGAGAGATGATTTTTACTATACAGATTTCAAATTCTATAAATGACGATAGAGTAAAAAAATATCATTCATTAAAGAAAAAAATTTACTTCACCATAATAAAATTTTAAAAAATTAATTCATCTATTCAAATGCCTTAGAATGAAAAGAAAAACAACAAAATTTTGGGGAAATAAGAAGAAAGCGAAAAAAAAAAACCAGATTAAGCTTTTGAATTGTTAGTTATACGAATTAAACAATACAAGAAATAAAAATTGAAAAACAAAATATCATATAAATGAAATTATATTTGTAATTATTAAATGAAAAGTAAAAAAAGCAGTCTCATCTGTATTTAAAGAGGCATCTCTTTGCGATGATTTTGATGCAACGAATGATTGAATTTTATGCTAATAAGCCTTAAAAAGACTGCTTCATTAATGTAGTAATACTCCAAACCTAGCGATACGTTAAACTGCAATAACCCCAGAATTCGAATTCGCGTAAGTGGGGTATAATTTCGCTTATAAATACACATAAGTTATTTTTATTTGGGTCCGGAAACGAAAGAAAATAACATTTTAGAAAAAAATATGTTTAACAAAATCTCAGATAACACTAATACAAAATCGCAAACCGAAGTTATTTTTAATGTAGGAGGCTTCACACACACACACACATAAAACTTAACGAAGGCTTTTTTTCCCTCAAAATTTCCTCGTAGTACGCTAATAATTTTTTATTCCTTATTTTGTTGAAAAAATACGCTCATCGTTAGAGTCTATATTTTGTAAAATGTTTGTAACCTTTTTTCAACTAAACTGAGTCATTCTGTCAAGTTCCCACCCGTCATTCGATCTTCCGATTGAACTCGCTCTAAAGACTCAAGTGCTTCAATGTCTTACTCTTACACAAACATTTCTATGAGCTTATCAATTGCCAGCTCATGATTATGGGAATCCAACAATTCTTGAACGTCATTACTATCCACTTTTAAATTTATTTCCCGAGCAAGATCGACGATTTCTTCGATCACTAAATCAAAAGCGGGGAGTGAGTAATACAGTTGTGTAGCACTCGAACAAAATACGAATGCACAAGATTCTGAAATCGTGTTACTCCAGGTTTGCGTAAGTCGATGTATTATTGTAATTTATTTTATTTCTGAATATATTTTTGTTGACCGAGCAGAAAAATAATTTTTAAAAAGACATACAGTTTCTTCTCTTTTTTGAGACATTTTCATCAGATTTCATCTATTTCAGTATCTAAATTTTCACTATCTTCTCTCTTTTCTCTTTTCAGGCAATACTACAACAACAACTGCACTTACCAGTTCCGGTGATTTTATGAGTTCATCTACTCCAATGATAATCGATACATCTACTCTCACACAATACGCAACCTCAGAAAACCCTCACTCCATATCTCCTAAATTTTTTACGTCTCTAGCTACCGGATCTCCTTATGAAACCACTTTGAAGGATAAAACTGCTTCTGATTATTCCTCAACTTTCATCACAGAAACACCAAAAGCAAAAGATCCAACTCCTACTGGAAATTCTGATCAAACTGGACCTACAGGTAGTGTTCCAACTGGATCAAGCACTCCTTATACTGGAGGTGTTCCAACTGGATCGAGCACTCCTTATACTGGAGGTGTTCCAACTGGATCGAGCACTCCTCCTACTGGAGGTGTTCCAACTGGATCGAGCACTCCCCCTACTGAAAGTGTCCCAACTGGATCAGGCACCACTCCTACTGGCAGTATCCCAACTGGATCAGAAACCACTCCTACTGGCCCTGTGCCGACTGGATCAGAAACCACTCCTACTGGTAGTGTCCCAACTGGATCAGAAACCACTCCTACTGGCCCTGTGCCGACTGGATCAGAAACCACTCCTACTGGCCCTGTCCCAACTGGATCAGAAACAACTCCTACTGGCCCTGTCCCAACTGGATCAGAAACAACTCCTACTGGCAGTGGCCCAACTGGATCAGAAACCACTCCTACCGGCCCACCACCTAGTCCTACACCAACAGCCCCTCCAACAGAAAAACCCAAGCTTTCAAGGGGAGCCGTAGCTGGTATTGTTATTGGAGTTCTTCTAATAGTTGCCATTATTACAGCAGCCATTGTTTTTGTAGTTAAAAATAGGAAAGGCCCAGAACACCAAAGGTTGAATGTTTAAATGTTGTAATATTATCATTCTTTTTTTATAAAGAAAACATCTCACCTAGATTGTATATAAAATGAGAAGTTAATGATGTCATGTCGAGAACTTAACCGTGAGAAATGGAAGAGAAAAAAAAGCAAAAGTAAAACTGGAAACGGGCCCTTAATGTTGGCAGCTAATATCATACTGTATGTGTTTTTAATGTACACAAAAGTGTAGAGTTTTATATAAAAATGTTGTTGCGTTAAAATTGTTTCGGAGTCTTTTTTTTTTTTTAGTGTCGACACAAAAATTTTAAGTCACTTATGCCAAAATCATGAGGTTGCAATACGCATCATACATCTATTATACCTAAAAAAAAATTACTAAAAATTGAAATAAAGTTTTGTTGTACAATTTTAGAAATTTCTTTCAAAGTTCGGTTTATAATTTATTTCAATAGTCAATTATTCATTCTATTTTGCAAAAATGTGGGCTTAATTTCTTTTATTTCAAAAAACTCAACAAAAAAATTTATATATTGTTAATCTTTAATGGCTAGACAAACTTGTTTGTTATACTACTCTACATACTGACAGTAAATTTTTTTAAAATGCTTCACTTTTACGAGTATTTTGAAATTTATATAAAAAGAAACAGATTTCTTAATTATACATTAATTTCTTCTTTTGTAATAATAGTATTGCTGAATATTTGTAACACTACTTACAGATTCAGATTGTGGCATTTGAAAATCAAAATAATATATATATTTTTTATTTCCATGGCGGATTACAAGATAACTGCAAACAAAATGAGAAGCAGAGAATATTGACAAAAAACAAACAAAGGACAACACAAAAAATAATGGAAGAAAAAATAAGAAAAGAAAGAAAGTTCACAGTATAGTCTATAAATCACGCATTTTGTGTCTGGCCTCCCAATATCTGCTCCACATGGATCCAGAGCTGAGTGCACGGCAGCGTGCCAAATGAATGGCGTCCATTTCTTCATTGGAGTCGCACAGTTTACAAAGTGGACTCTGGGCAATGCCTATCATGTTTAGATGCTTAGATAGGCAGTCGTGGCCAATGGCGATTCGAAAATCGACCACAGCTCTATCTCGTGGCCATTTTGGAATATGAAGCCACACCATTTGTTTATTCTTTTGGTTGAATTTAGATAAGAAGTGCTCTCTGTAATATTTCTTTATAATTCTTTTGGAGCTATAAAAAGGAACTGTATTGTTAGAGGTTTGTAAGATTTTTGTCCCCTTCTTCGCCAAGCAATCGGCATTTTCATTCCCATCAATGCCACAGTGCGCCGGAATCCATTGCATGGCAATGTAGATCCACCTCCTCTTTGGTGCACCCCGGAAACGTAAATTATTACGGTTAAGTGATCTACTACGTCGGCATGGGTGCTCTTCTCTACGTGTTCTCCAGTGAAATAATATATATATATATATATATATATATATATATATATATATATATAATTCCCACTAATATAATCCTTTTAAGTATCTTTTAATTATCTGGTCCATCCCTTCAGGACCCACATTTTAATAATAAATTAGCCAGCCTCTTAACGAGAATATTTTAAACTACATCTAGCTACCCACTCAGATCATGTGATTTGAGCCGCCTATAAATAGCGAGATTCCTGGAGACCGCTCTCTCTTCCGCTTCTGTTTTTGTCTGCGTCAACATGTAGCCGGCTGCAGCTTGTTTTGTGTGTGTGTATTGTGTCGTCCTTGTCTTTCTTTATGTGTTCAAGATGCGCAATAAAAAGTTTAATTAATCTCAGGACTGCCTCATCAATCTCATTTAAAGAAATCCATTCCAACGGCCACGTCTTATTTCATATATATATATATATATATATATATATATATATATTGATTTTTGTTTTTATTTATACTGAAGTTTCTGCAATAAAAGTTATAATAATCAAAGTGGAATAAGATATTAATTATAGATAATGCGTTTTTCAGGGATTTATGCTAGAATGGAGAACAAGGAGCACATTAACCTTTGAAGAAACGAAGATGATTCATATTTAAGCATAACAAAAAATAACATCCAATAAAAACCATAAGTAATTAAATCACGATATGTTGGAAAAAATGTTGGTATGGGATAAAAATTATGAATATGATGTCTTAGAATTAACCTCATGATGAATTTAGAAAGTTTATGTTAAACACGATCAGTTGAAATGAGACTGTTGAGTTTTTGTTACATTATAAGCTTTTAAAGGAAAAGGAGCTTTAAGTTAAAACAGTGGTTCTTAAACTGTGGGGTCCGGGCACCCCCGAGGAACTCTCAGCGTCTTCCCAGGGGATCCGAGAAAGTCTCGCGTTTCATGTTAAGATTTGCCTCTTTTACAGATTCTGAAATTCCTTGTGGAAAAACTGAAAGATGTGCAATCCTTTCGGCCAAGGCCTACCACCATACACCATCATTACTCATTCAGTCAAAGGCGACAGTCAGTCGAGCCGGTTTGTGCGATTGTAGGTCGTACACATTTACTTGTTTCTGGCTGTTGTTTGTGCGAGTACTTGACAACATGTGCTATATACTGTCTATTTTTAAGAGTCATAGGGGGGACTTACTTTTAGGGAGGGGCCCAGGGCCTCAAGAGGTCTTAAGACGTCCCTGCATGTAAAATAAATACATTGCCATCTTTTTCTCATTAAATTTTTTAAATTAATACCATTAAGTTCATCATTTATTTAAAACTAGCCCTTCGTAATATATTTATATAGTATAAAAATATCAATAGACATGTAAAAAGTCAATTGACCAAAATGGAAAACTATTATGTTTTCTACAACTGTCACCGATTTAGAACAGTGAAATGGGGTTAAACTTGCTTTACAGGACCTTAACCTTCTCCTTCAACAGAATGTTTCGACATAACAGTGCAAGAAAAAGTGTAGGAAAAAAACTTAGATTGAAAACTAGAGTTAAGCCTAATTGTTCAATGTTAAATATTGAAACAAATATTAATCCAACATAAGTATCATATAATTTACCAAAATACTTTTTCATCTATATTATACGCAGTATAATTATAATTAACGCGTGTCAACTGCATGAACACAAATCTACCAATGGAATCACTATATATACATATACACTGAAGAGCCAAAAAAAAACTGGTACACCTGCCTAATATCTTGTAGGGCCCCCATGAGCTCGCAGAAGTGCCGCAACATGACGTGGCATGGATTCGATTAATTTCTGAAGTAGTGCAGTAGGTAATTGACACCATGAATCCTGCAGGGCTGTCCATAAATCAGTAGGAGTAAGAGGGGGGGAGGATCTCTCTGCAAGGCATCCCAGATATATTCAATAATGTTCGTATCTGCGGATTTTGGTGGCCAGCGGAGGTGTCTAAATTCAGAAGAGGCCTCCTGGAGCCACACTGTAGCAATTCTGGACGTGTAGAGAGTCGCATTGTCTCGCTGAAATTACCCAAGTCTGTCGAAATGCACAATGGATATAAATGGGTGCATGTGATCAGACAGGATGCTTGCGTACTTGGCACCTGTCAGAGTCGTATCTAGATGTATCAGGGGTTCCATATATCATGCCAACTGCACACGCCCCATACCATCACAGAGCCTCCACCATCTTGAACAATCCCCTGTTGCCATGTAGAGTCCTTGGATTCATGAGGTTGTCTCCATACCTGTACACCTACATCAGCTCGATTCAATTGGAAACGAGGCTCTTCAGATCAGGTAACGTGTTTCCAGTCATCAATAATCCAATGTCGGAGTTGAAGAGCCCAGGCAAGGCGTAAAGCTTTGTGTCATGCAGTCAACAAGTTTACACGAGTGGACCTTCGTCTCCGAAAGCAAATATCGATGACGTTTCGTTGAATGGTTCGTACGGTGATACTTGTTGATGGCCCAGCATTAAAATCTGCAGCAATTCGCGGAAGGGTTGCACGTCTGCCACACTTAATGATTCTCGTCAGTCATCGTTGGTCCTGTTCTTGCATGACCTTTTTCCTGCTGCAGCGATGTCGTAGATTTGATGTTTTACCGGATTACCGATATTCACGGTACACTCGTGAAATGGTCGTACGTGAAAATCAAAATTTCATCGCTACCTCGGAGATGCTATGTTCCATCTCTCGTGCGCCGACCAGAACACCACGTTCAAACACACTT
>BMAO01001117.1:231140-249470 GCA_019973975.1 Trichonephila clavata | reverse complement strand
ACATGCTGATCTACTTTTTTATATTATACATTATTTAAGGAATGTATCATCAGAAAAGGTTAAATAATTTTCAGAAATTCAATTTAATTATCCTTAATTTTAAATATATTTTTCTTATTGAATTACATATAATTTATAAAAATAGAAAATAATTATTTATGTATAAACAATAGATGGTTCCAAAATACAATTTAAACTTGTAAAAAGGTTTACTTTAAGCCATTGTTCATCTCATATTAAAGTGAGTTAATATGAAAGTTTTTGATTAATAATATTTATCCATTGGTGAAAATGAATTTTATTTTTGCAACACACTGAATTGCAAATCAGATGGAAAGAATACAATACAATACAATATATATGTAAATGAATTGTCGCATAAAATTTCCATTCACAATTAAATTCAAAATGTATCAAGCCAAACGAATATTTCTGTACAATTTCAATGATGAATAGCATTTATATATGTGGGACGGCGTCTAGGGGAAGGTTCGATTTTAATGTTAAAATAAGCATGCAGAGTTAAAATAACTTAATTTATTTATAAGACAACTAAAACATTAACTATTTACAATGGGTTTTAAATTATTCGAGATAACACCATACTAATTCCGAAAACACGTACTCTTTCTCAAAACAACGGAGAGAGCAATTTCCTCTGACCTGCCTTCGTTCAAGCTTTGGTGCAACTCTCAGTTTCTTCTTTCTGCCACCTTTATAAATACATGACCTCATCGTATCGCGCAGCTAAAACTCACGTGGTTTCGATTAGTGGTGCCATCTCTTACAATAAAAATCAAAAGAAGTAAAAGAAAACTTGCACTCCTTTCCTACATATATAAAAACAAATTTAAAACAACAGCGAATCACAAGATTATTGCGTTGGACATTCCATAAACTTTTCAGGTCATAAAACTAATTGAATATATTTTGACCACAGTATTCAAAAATAAGGATTTTTCAAACAAGAAAAAATGTACAACCAGACATAACAAATAATTTCCAGTAATTGAGGTGTATGTATTTTTTAAATTGCCTTAAGTCACTTTGTTTTTAAAGCTAAAAAGTACCCTTTTTAAAAAATATTTTTTGGAGACGGTAACAGTAAAAATACAATTTATTCTTTATATTCAAATTATATTAAGTTGATTCTGAAAGCAAAAGTCAGTTTGACCAGCTATTATTTCACTATTTTTTTCCAAAAAAATTAAGAATTTAAATCTTTTCAAACTTATAAGATGCCCAATTTTTAAAATTTTTTAGTTATTTTAAGTGATTTATGTGTCATAGGTTACTGCGAAAAAAGTTAGTATGGATTTGAAAATCTGTTTCTTTGTTGATTTGTAATAATTATTTTTCTCGCTAAACTTGGAAAAAACACAAGATTTTTTAAAAAATATAACCAGAGATCTCAGACCTGAATCCATACTAACTTTTATAGAACATACATTTGAGAGTATCTACAAAAATTTTCAACACTATCTTGAACAGAAAAAATTAAAGCTGAATTGTCGAATCGGCCACCTATCCCACCAAGTTTTTTTCGCCAAATCGATAAATGCGCCAAATCTGGTAACCCTCATGATTTTGTATCGGTGAGGAAGAAGTCGGATCGTGGCGTAAAAACGTGCTAAGTTAGAGATTTTTGAAAATTTGGTGGACCAGTGGCCGATTCAACAATTTCACAAAAATTAATGAAAAAGCTTTCAAGTTACATAAACTATTTTTTAAAACAAAAATTGGCATTGAAATCAATTTTAATTATGTAACTATGAGAACAGGAGAAATAATCAAGCAGAAATAATTTTAGCAATCAAAATTGAAACTATTAAATCCAAATAAACAACTGAGTTTCAATAACACATGGCAAATTATATACCAGATAACAAGACAAATAACAAGTACGAGTTCAAAACACTCAGATTTTTTGTCAGATTTTAAAAAATGACTTTTTCTCGTACAATAACCATTTCTTTAACTGATCGAGATCAACCATTTGAGGAAAATAAGACATTTTAAAAATTATAATGTAAAACTAAAAGAATGAAATAATCGTAGCTATAGTAGTAAGCAAACGACAGCGTAATCACGTGACCAAGTTTTCACGTGATCGTGACGTCACATGAATTTAGTCCATAGCAATGAATGTTGCGCAATGTCTCGTTTCGGAAGTGGAAGCTCTTTATATAAACTTAAATGTGAAAAAAATTTCAAAACATAGTTTAGGCCAAAATTAAAACCCGGGATTTGAAGAAACACCGGGATCCCGATGCTTCAAACCCTAACTTAAATTGAATTTCCTTAAATGAGAGGTAAATACATAAGGTCCATATTCAAAGCGACTGGTATCAACATTAATTGTGCCTTATTCAAAGTGTATCTTACAGGAGGTACTACAGTATTTGTATATTAATTTATATCTTAAAAAATACATCATAATTCAAAATTAAAAACATAATTACCTGTTGCTATTTCATACGATCTGCTTGTAAACGATTGATTTGGACGAACTTTAGCAGGCCAATTTATTCGAAAATGAGTCTGTTGATGGTAGAGATCACAAAAACATATTTGAATCTCAAGTAACTTCACTCAAGAGTAAAATGTAATTCTTTGGATGGATGACCAGAGTGACCAGCTCTTTTGAGCTTTAACCTCTCATCGTTAGGATTTTGAGTGACTGTAACGTTATGACTCTTGCTCTTTGTTAATTAATAATACTAAAATGTATAATAAACTTTTAATAAATTATTTAAAAAAATAGACTTTGAAAATAATAGATTGTATAAAGTGCTTGAGAAAAACAACTTCAAAATCAGTGCAAGCACCGAAAGTGAGAGCAGATTCATAAGAGTAAAATAAAATATCTCCTGTAGCTAGATACAAGGTAAACAAAAAAGTTCTTGCCATTTTCGCGTTTTCATTGAAAGAAGTGAGAATAAGTATGCAAATTCATGTATGACGTGACTGAGAAACCGTCAGTCGAGAGTAGGAATATCAGTGCTAAATAAACGCAGGTCCACTACTCACATTCATCAATCGGAACTCGTACAGTAGTGAAGCGAAATGGATGTATCGAAGGAGCTCGTTCGGGGTTGTTTACCTTACGACTTCAAAGTGGGCTAATCAGCTACTGCATCAAGTCATCGAATATGTCAAGCGCTTGGGGATAGTGCTGTCAATGCTGTTTTACATATGGCAAGGCATTGGTTTCAAAAATTCAGGTCGGGAGATTTGTGCCTCTGTGATAAAGCTCGAACAGGACGACCACAGACCTTGGTTGAAGAAGGCCTGAAGGCGGCCATTGAGGAGGACAGTAGTCAAACGTGTGGTGAACTTTCCCGACAATTCAACACTTCTAGTGAAACGGTTAGACTTCATCTGCGCGGCTTAGGTAAGACGTACAGGCTGCGCAAGTGGATTCCTCACACGTTGTTGGAAGACCATAAGCAATAACGAGCGGCAGCCTGTTTATCATTGCTTTCTCGCCACCGTAGCACATCCATATTTAATCTAGTGCTGACCAATGACAAAAAGTGGGTCCTGTATGACACACCCAAGCGTTCCAAAGATTGGTTGTCACCCCAGGATACTGTCCCGCACAGCGCAAGACCACCTATGTACCGACGCAAGATTATGTTTTGTGTCTGGTGGACTTGTCGTCAATGGGCCAAACGGTCACTGTGGACCTTTATTTGTAGCAATTGGAACGTGTACAACAGGCATTGCATCAGGAGGAGCCAGCACTGGTTGATCAAAAGGTACTGTACAAAAGGTACTGTTGTACTGTTATTGCATGATAACGCGAGGTCGCATGTCCCACGGGTGGCCAGGAAAACAATACAGTGACTTGGTTGGGAGACTTTGGGTCCTCTTCCTTACTCCCTTGACCTTTTACCATCAGATTTCCTCCTCTTCTGTTCCCTGGACAATAATCTTCGTGGTAAATCCTTCACCAATAAAGCAGACATGTGCCAAGCTCTCACGGACTTCTTTGCGTCCTACACCCCCGAGTTTTACAGCAAGGAGATTGAGCAACTGGAGACACGTTGACAGAAGGTGCTGGATGCCGATGGTGATTACTTTGAGGACTAACAATAGGCTACGCTGTTTGTATGTCATGCTCTTTTTAGTCATTAAAAACGGCAAGAACTTTTTTGTTTACCTTGTATCTTCCAAAAATTCTAATTGCCTCTGTCCCCTTCAAGTTAGCTGAAAGCGAACATCCTGTGGGTGGGAGAAATGTCAGTTTTTTTACCCTACTCGCGATGGGGAGAAAGTTACAGAAGGAAATAAGAGAAAACATTTCAAATTTCCCTGTTTAATGTACACACCCGCCTCGAATCCTTCAAAGTTCAACACATAAGAAAACTGACGTTTTATGTTTTTTTTTTATCCAATGAGGCTGCAGATTGGTATTTTTACCATTGCAGACCTAGTACATCTCCAAGAGCTGGTATCACTCTTCAGTGTGGTGCCGTATAGGCGGATACCAATTGTAGCAGGTAAATTTGACGCCCAGTTTCCTCCACAGAAGGAGGCACCTGAGCTCTGACGATGCGAACTTGTAACAGGATTTAATTTTGCCGAGAGCGTGCAAGCCAAACAGACACTCTTGGATCTTTTATATGCCGTATAATTATACGACATGGCCACTGTTGATTTTCTGCATCACGAAAATCCACCGACTTGGGCTGGGGTCGAACCCATAACCTTGGGTGCAGAAGACCAGCGACAAATCTACTACACCACCCAGCCGGCTGACACTAAATGTATACAGCACAAAATAAGTAAATAAGATACATTAAATGTAATAGCAGATTCATAATATACTTTGGAAAAAATTTCAAAATAGAATTCAGACAAAAAGGAAATTCCGGGATTAGTTATTTTAATTCCGGGATTTGAAAAAACCACTAGGAACCCGGGCTGCAAACCCTACATTTACTGTAATTGAGCAACCATATATAATTAAATACAAATATTAGTGCATTTCATGTAAAAGGGAGTGATATGGTTCGTAGCAATAATAGGAAACAAAGAAGTGTTCTGGTGAGTTAGGTGGTAAGCAAATGAAAACATGATCACATATCCTCATCACGTGATCGTGACGTCACAGGAATTTAGATCATTTTTAGCTTTATTTTGAATTTTTGATATGGCAACTCCCTTTTTTAAATAACAGGTAATGGCAACAGTTACGTGTATGGAGGTTTGCTAAAGTGAGCCGATCTTTGGTTAATGTTGTGGCTAGTGTAAATAAAGTTAAATCATGAAGGTAAGTAGTATTTTGATATACAATTAAACATATATAAATTTTTCTGTAGTTTGTATCCTAATGATTTTTATTCTTATCTTTAAAATGTGGCACTTACAAGATCTGGGAGGATGTAAATGGATATTGTTTCCAATCGAAATCTAACCATTAGCGACATGTGTCTTTTAACTTTAATGATATGTTAAGTAACAACTTGGAATTACATTTTAATTCCATTTGTTTGATTATATTTACATGTTTAGAAGTTATTTCCTTAAAACTTGCAAGAATTCGTTCTACGTTATTCAAACTAAACGGTAATAATTTGGAGGATTATAGAGCTCTCATTGGTTTCAACTCTTCTTTTATAGCTTAATATCTCTTACCCTGCTACTGGTTGCCAGAAGTTAATTGAAATCGATGATGAGAAAAAACTTCGCATGTTTTATGACAAGCGTATGGGACATGAAGTTGATGCCGATAGCTTAGGAGATGAATGGAAAGTAAGTTTACTCATCTGTAGAATTTTTATTATTTATGTGTAGAATAAGCATGATTCGGTAGCAGAAACAATTAACCGAATGTAAATTGTTTCTGTTTAATATAGAAGTGGAGTGTGTAACACAAAGCTGTTATTTATATTTTATGTGAATCTTGCTGTTTACCTGAATATTTGACATGTTATGTCTCAGTATTTATTATATAAAAAGCTATTACAATTGAGATAAGTAATGCATAGAAGTGTATAGTTTTAATTTTAGAATCTATAAACTTGTGGAATCAAAAAACATAAATTTATTAAAATCAAAATAAAATTTGAATGTCATTTAAATTAGAAGGAAAGAATTGGCACGAAATTTTCCTTTTGGTAAACATTTACTGTATGGTCACCCTTGGCGACTTTTTCAAAATGGCGACTTCTGCTACGAATGAGATTTAAAGAAAACAGCGTAGTGAAAATGTTGCCTGCGCAAAAAAAAATGGCGGCCAAATCACTGAAAACGACAATCACACAGTCTTAGAAGAACATTTACTCTCTTTCATATTAAAATCAAAATTACTGACTCACCCACAAATAAACCTGAACTAAAATCTCATTCGATGTCATTCGACTCAATTAAAAAACCTTTCTCGCACTCCCTTTGACCTTAGATTTAAACCTCCACTTACATCGTGCCTTTCAACCAATTTCATATCCTTACCACATTTACAACACTCATATCTATCCGCAATGAAACCCGCTTTCATACAAAATTCAAACGTTTCCTTCCCTTTTCTAATCCATACAAATACCTTAAATTAACATTCTCATACCACATAACATCATTCTCACAAAACATTCTCGTACTTTAGACATTCCCCATGCAACAGACATAACAAAAATTTCACGAAAAGAACGCGGTAGCTGAAGACAAAAAAAAACACAAGTACAACGTGGTCGAACGAAAATTTAAATAATGGCGGCTACATTCTGTTGTCCAATAGAGTTACTGTAATTACTTGTCGGGTCGGATGGGGGTTGCCATATAAAAAGATTTATCGCCGATTTAAAAAAACCGCGCCAAGGGTGACCGTACAGTAAATCTGTTCCTTCCTTTTTTTTTAAGTGTATAGCTGTAATATAAATTAAGCAGATAATTGAGGATTTTTTTGTTGAATAAAGAGATGCATGTTAAATTATGCAATTGTTTTGGTCAATGATTTTGTTAATTGATCTAATCTGATATAAATGATGTTTTGATTACTATTTCATATTTTGAAACGTGGAATGTTTTTTTGATGTGCATGTTAAACTGTTTTATAAAATTAAGACTGCAGTAGGAACAATGTGTGATCTGTATCATTCATGATCCGATCATAAGATTTTTGCTTTTGGTAAATTAATTGGAATGTACACCTATTAAAAAATACATCACTATTTATTTTTTTGTATTACTATTAACCATTCATTATTTTAAAAATGCCGATGTATAATTTTTTTTTTAAAAAAGCATTCTTTTGGCAATGAAGTCTTTGTTGAACCTAGTAAATTTTTTTGAACACATTTCCATTACTAAGCAAAACTAGATTGCTTTGAAAAATGAAACATTTCAGTGATGATGAAACAACAATATTTGGTCGAGTCCTAGCACAGCCCCCTTATGTTGCCAAATTTTTGGCAATAAAGGTTACACTATGGCAACCCTACCGTTTCAATGAAATGAGGTATTTTCAACCCCCTGAAAAAATGGCAACCTTAAAAAGGGTGACACGTAAATCACCCTTCTCCGACAACTGTCATTTTCACCCCCAACTTATTTGTATTAATTGTTTGCTCTCCACAGGTTTTGAAATGGTTGCTGAACAGAAATTGATGGAGAGTGAAGCTATGCAACAGGTTTCTTTGTGCTTCTGAATGTAAGAGGGAAGAAAGAAACATTAGAATGGTATATGAAAGCGAATTTAATCTCTTCCATGTATGAATGTCTGAAGTGTAGAAAAGATATGAGCAAAAGGGAACGATTGATGGCGTTGTAGCCAGTCCAAAGAGAATCCCCCACAGCGTTGTTCGGAGTGTAAGAAAGGGCACGTGGTTTAGCGAAAGTAAGCTTGGCATGGGTATTATCTTGCGTTTAACCAGATATTGGTTCGGCAAGAACTTGCATGGGGTTTCATGGTGAATAATTTGAAAATAAATAAGAATACCATCTTGGACTGGTATGTTTTGTCGTGAGATTTGCATGATTGCGTGTGTGAATAAAAATGCGAAACTTGGTGGAGAAGGTGAAATTGAAAAGATTGATGAAAGGTTAGTTCGGGATAATGAAGTATGGAAAATGGGTGTTTGGAGGTGTGCAGAAAGGGAGTAAGAAATGCTTCTTCCGTGTGGTTCTGTCTCAAACAAAAGTAGAATTACTTAAGGTAATTCATGAATGGATTTTGCTGGGAACCACAATAATATGGATTTTTCAATTTGGCGCCAAAAACAGCAGTGGGCTGTGTTAAAAATCGACCCTTTTTCCATATTTAAACATGCATACAATGATTCAATTAAACCCTCTTTCATGCACATTCTTAAACAGCTTCTTTCCAGACAGGCAACATGGCAAAAACCTTTCAGAATATTCAGCATGCTTTAGCATACCTTCATTCACATTTGCAACTATACTAATATCATTAGTGGCTATCGTGAGCATCTAAAAATTTAAATGGGGGAAAAAATTTACCTTGAAAAACATCCATACCTGGAGAACAAAGCCAAAACGCGAACTGTGAAAACAGTGCACGGACAGAAGGATGTTAAAATAGTCAATGACAACTATTCAGATTAAAGAAATGTACACTGCTTGCGCAAAAATGCACATTTAATTTCTCCACTGATCTGGAAAAAATGTTCAAATTTTAAAAAAACATACAGCACATGCTCAAATGTGCTGATCTGACTTCACTGATCTAAAAATCAGCTTGGTTACCACATTTGGTGCATTCATGATTCACAAATCTCGCCAACCAGTGGCCAATTCTGCAATCCCAAAATTCCGATTAGTCAAGAAGTGTGACAAAATCAGAAGTTGTGGCAGCTTCTAGTTTCCTTACAGCAGCCTCTGAAGCAATCTGCTTTCAAAAACACAGCTGCATTAAACATAATTGATGTGGTCCCAGCAGAAAACAGGGTGATGTTGTATTGGCTGTAATGTCGGTGTTCTTGTGGATCCTGGAAGGTTTTCTTCATTTATAAAAGTTAATGGTGTACTTGGCAATCGTGATCTTGAAGATGTATAGATTCAAGCAAGACGGTGTCACATTGCTTGGTTCTAGAAGCTCATATGGAATTCTTGGAAACTTGTTTCCGGGCCATCTTGCCTTTTTGTGAGGTGTTATTGGTTGGCTTTTGCCCTTTTAAGACTATCAAGCACTTAAATCAGCAATTATGCAAGAAATGGCGATTCCACAGAATAGGGTTGGTGCACAGATCACATTCACACTTAATGGATAATACTATACTGTGTACTTCTCAAGTGCAAAATATGATTTTTTCTTAATAACTTTTTAAAAATTTAGACATTTTTAAAATTCGGGGTAAAATCCTAGCACAGTACACTGCTGTATTTGGCGACAAAAGTTTTTCGCCAAATGGCGCCAAGTAAAAAACTGCGTTTTTCAAAAGTAACAAGATGTAAACAAGAGGGGAAAACGTGATTTTCAAAATGGCGTGAAGAGATGAAAAACATCGAATAAACGTGGTTTCCAAAACGGACAACATAGGAAACATAAAATCAAAAATAAGATATTAAATGCACATTTTGAGCATACATTCTATCAATCCTTCATTCACACAAAAAATAATCATTACTTTCTTACCTTTTATTCAGAAAAAAAAAATCCATCCGTCGTGTTTTTTCGGAAAAAAAAAGCGTGGCTTCTAAAACAGTTTACACAGGAAAAACTGAAAAAGCGTCGCTTTTAAAAAGCTACAGTGGGAAAAGAAATACAATATGAAGGCCTAAGGCTGATAAACTAACGATATCCATTTCTCTCAAAAACAAATTATTTTCATATTTCGGACATCCTTACCTACCGAAATATTTTTAATCGTTCACTCATTCACAAAGCAAGCATTTCTTTCTTGCATCTTCCATTCAAAAGAAAAAATATCTATTCGTCGAGCTTCAAAAAAGAAAACGTGGTATCCATAATGGCTTTAAGAAGAAAACAGAAAAACCGTTGCTTCCAAGATGCAACTGTGAGAAAAAACATCGTCCATATTGAATTTATCGATGCATCTCCCTTTCTCTTAACAAATATTCTTTCAGCAGTTATTTCATTTAAAAAAGAAAAAAATCCATATACATTCCTCAAATTCAACTTTCTAGAAAAATCTAACACGTCTTCAAGTTGACCACCAGGGGGAAAATGACCGCTGTCCAAAAAATCTGGTTCGAATATGGTTACTATTCCCTAAATTTTGCAGGGTTACCATATTGTAAACTTTATCGCCGAATTTTTTGGTGTCAAGAAAGTGTGCCCTGCTAGGATCCACCCGTTAATTTGTTACATTTTTATCACATATGATCCAATATAAATGAATGGAATATAAGATTTTTTTATTTTCAGGGATATGTTGTACGTATTAGTGGGGGAAATGACAAGCAAGGATTTCCCATGAAACAAGGTGTGTTGACAACTGGACGTGTACGACTTCTTTTGTCAAAAGGACACTCTTGTTACAGACCTAGAAGAACTGGTGAAAGGAAGCGAAAGTCCGTCAGAGGTTGCATTGTTGATGCCAATTTGAGTGTCTTATGCTTGGTCATAGTAAGGAAAGGTAAATGATTTGTGCTTATTGATAATTTAATACAGTACTATTTTAAAGATGGTTGATATATTTATTTATTACATATTAACAACCTGAGCTGTAAATTATTTCTGTGCGAGTCTGTTAATCAATCTGTGATGTAGTTGATATTTTGAATATTCATATTGTACGTACTTTACATTCAAGTAATATTCAATCAGTTGGAAAATAGGAAATTATATATATAAGAAGGGATTGTTTTGATTCTTTAATAGATATAAACATCTTAATTTGGTTCAATATGCACATGTTTGCTTTTATGCAGTATTGGTTGTAAATTTCTTAATTTCTCAAAATCATTCTTAATATTGAAACCAGAGATGAATGATGTAACTTCAATATCAAGGAATCAAAGTTTAAACAATACTTTAATCTTTAGGGCATTGGTACATTTTAACATGTATGTCATGGTTGTGAAAACTATCCCTTTTCAAATGAGTTACTAAGCAATGAGTGAAAATGTATGTATACTAGGCAATTGCGGGTTTTGTAACATCGACAATTATGGCTCAATATTCTACAAGTTGAGCAATTTCAGCAATGGAATTTATTTTTAAATAAATATCTGAGGGCTGCTTTGTAAATCTATTGTACCTTAATAAAGTATATTCCTCTAATATGTAGGAAGGCAAACATTTATAAAAAATAAATGGCTTTTATTGCAATTTTTCTTCATGTTGCTGACACTTTTGATTTTATATATTTTTTGTGCACAAGCTTTACATTAATTGTTCCTATTTTAAAAATTATTCAGGGAAAAATTTCAAACACCATCTAATAAATGTCATTTTTAAAATAAAATTGTATAATTTGGGAAGTGCGTAGTATACATAAAAGTTATTAAATGCTATTCTCAAGTAGCTATTTCACTGAATGTTATCTAATTTATATACATTAGATATTCCTAAAAGTTTGTTTTTTAAATGCAGGTGAAAAAGACATTCCTGGCCTTACGGATACAACTGTTCCTCGTCGTTTGGGTCCTAAAAGAGCTAGTAAAATTAGGAAACTTTTCAATTTGACTAAAGAAGATGATGTACGTAAATTTGTTGTTCGAAGACCATTACCACCAAAAGAAGGTAAGTAAAGTGTAATAACTATAGTCCACTTCACTTAAAATGAGGTTGTACTATGGCCCCCTTGATGAGTGATCACTTGCGATATCCTTCATAGACATTGTGAAATCATTATTTTTTATTTTAGGAAATTTAGATAAGTTTTTTTTTTCTATTGTAAGTGGAAGGGGAAGTTCCAATATAGACTTGGATCGCACATTTTATGACCCTCAAAAAGTAGCACATATTGAAAAGTTATTTTAAATAGTATTACTGGGATTTTGTGACATGGCAAATGAGACTTGTGTAAGAATTTAAAATTGATTGAAAAGAATGCCAGAGAAAAAAAAAAGAAATTATTGATGATAAATTGGTTAATAATGCAAATTAAATTTTAAAGATATTTGTTATGGTGAACTAAAGATATGCAGAAAATTCATATCAATGTTAGAATTTATTGCTCAATATATATTAATATTGTAATTTGTAGTTCAGTTAGCCTACAGTTTAATAACCATGAAACTTGCTGTGAATACTAATCCTATTGGCATTTCACATATTCTTTTTCTAAATGGTTAGAAGACCGCTTAAAAGAATTATTTGAAGATAATTGAGTTGTGAATAAAATATTTTCTTCTATTTAGAATTTTCTTTTACAAATTAAGTATTTTGTATTGCACATTTTCAATTTATTTTAATTTTGTTAGTCTACTGATTAAAAAATATTGTAATAAGCTTTCTGTCTATAGATGAGTGAATTTATATATATATATATATAAATGTTTATATTAAACATACTTTCCTTGGCTGTGTCTAAAATGCACTTCCTAGTTCTGCCAATTGAAGTAAAAATTTTTGCTTTGAAATTTCATCACCTGTCATTTCTTTATATAAAATGTAATTGTTGCTGATATACAGGCATTTTTCAATTTCAATGAATGCATGCATTAAACTAAGTATCCATACTTTTTTAGTTGGATTTAGCTTTGTGAGTTGTAAGAAATTAATTGAAATATATAATCGTCAAAGTGTGGCATTTCTACCCTTTGCCTTTCTTACCAAATTTAGCAGCTCTTGCTTTTATTTATTACATTGTAATGTACTCATTGAATAATTCTAGAATTGTTTTTCCTAAATAATATAGATTGGAGTATTATGAATTGTTCAAAGGTTAAATAACTGCTTATGGTAGATTTGACAGTTATGAAAAATTTTCAAAATGTAATGAATGGTGTAAAGCTAAATGTGTCTCTATATTAGTTAACCAGAAATTCTAAACTAAATTTAATAAACTCATATGACCATGCTTGGTATGTTTGTTGTTAAGGGTTTCAGGACTGAATTTATAAATAAAATTTTCTTTAAATTAAGATGCACATGCTGGGTTGTTGTTCATCTTTGTTTTCTATTTTGTATATATTTTTGGGGTGAAAGACAATTTAGTCTTCGAAATAAAATTCAAGAATTCTTGCCTCGCTAAGCTGACAACTATGACACTTTCAGTTATTTATTCGAGTTCCAATTTAAAGAGCACCATATAGAATTGACAATTGCCACATTAAATGTTAAGCTATTTGCTTTTCTGTGTCAAAGATGTAATATTTTTTAGTTATGGATGATTGTTTTAATATAGCTTATTTTTATTTGAAGTTAAAATTCAAGTTCTTATAAAATTGCAACTAATTTGAATTTTTCTAGATTATAACTACTGGATCATTGTTTTTATTCTCATCTCCTTATATAGTTAAAATTTTTTGAGAATTTTGAATTAATTCTCTGCAATTTGCTGGGTGAGAAATCTGTGGGTCAAAATTCTTGATTTAAATATTGCCTGTTTTTTCCTAAATTTTTCTTAACTTTTCATTATTTTACTCTTTTGTTAAGTTTGTGTTAATAAAAGTTTACCATTTTTATTTTCAGGTAAAAAACCAAAAACTAAAGCCCCTAAAATCCAACGTTTAGTAACTCCTGTCACATTGCAGCGAAAACGTCATCGCCTGGCCCTGAAACGCAAGAGGGCACAAAAACGAAAGGATGATGCTACAGAATACGCTAGGTTGTTGGCTCAAAGAGCCAAGGAAGCTAAAGAGAAGAAAGCAGAACTTCTTCGCAGGAAACGTTCTGCGTCTCAAAGAGAATCACAATCATCAGCTGGTAAACAGAGCATCAGTAAATGATGTAAAAAATAAATAAAAGTAATAAAAGGACTTTCCTTTGATGTCTGTTTCATAAATAAATTTGTTGACTTGATATCAAATTTTTCCCATATTTTTTTTCTTTCCTGGAGACAATAAGTTTTAATTTATTATAAGCGATTTAAAGATTAGTATAAATATCTTTTATTAATTACTATTCTCATGATTAAAACTAGCTAGAATTCTACAGTTCAATTTCATTCAAAGACAAAATGTTTTTACTATAATGGGATAAACATAAGTGTTCATTTTAGTTTTAATAAATATGCAAATTTTGTGTCTGAAATTTGAAAAATGATTGGTTTTTGTAAATATTGAGGGAGAGGGTAAAGCCTATATCAATTTTGTATTGTTTTTATAAACCTTTTTCCATTTAAAAATTAAATGCTGGGTTGAACTAAGTCTCCTTTTTTTAAAAACAAGAACATTGATTTCAATTTTAGTGCAAGATCTTGGAATATTAGCTCAAGTTAAATAGGTAAGCTGAAGAACTGGTATCAATAATATTAAGTGGAAAACCGTTTTTCGTATAATTTTTGTTACACATCTAGGTACTTGAAGGCAGCTGATTTTATATTTTGAAATACCCTGATAAAAATGCAGTAGAGAATTTCTGCATTAGAATTTGTTTCCCATGACATTGGGTATTTTTTATTAGTTCTTTTTGAAAAAGAGTATACTCTAAAATTGAATATCCTCAGCAAATGGTTGCTAGTATTTTAATTCCTTCTATATTATAAATTTGAAAAAAGCTTTCTCTTGGAAAATATATTTGATTTTTTTCTCCAACTGATTTTGTTGGATGTTTTGATCATAATTAAGAATTATTTGCTGCAAGATGTACAAAATGGAGAATGATGTGTTGAATGCAATGTAGATAAAAAGTGACGTGTCTGAATTTCCCTCATTATTTCAATTAAAATGGACAAATGTAGAATTAATGGTCTACCGAAAGAGCCACCTTATTTTCTCATTGATGTAATGCAGGTCTAGATTATTCATTTTAATCAGTGACAGCTTTTGTGCTGTAGTTCTAATTTTGTACCATTTTTTTTAAGTCAATTATTCTACAGCATGTGCATTTTGTATTGTGGTATAACAGATTTCAATTTACTTGCATCCTGACAACTTTTAATTCAATCAAGTGATTCCAAAGCATAAAAAAAAAAATTTTTTTTTTGGAGGGTTAAATTTGCTTTTAAAGTGTACTTAAAACTTAAATATTTTCTAAGGTATTCTCATGTTTCAAAAAGTTTAAATATATTAGCTTTTTAATACCATTTCATACCAATCATTTTTAATACCATGCCATTTGCTACTATTAAACAATCTTGTGGTTCATTAAAAAAAATTCACAAAAGGGCAGGGGGAGAGAATATTTCCTAAACATTCTATAAAGGTTGATAGTTTAGTCTTTTAGATATACCACATTAGAAAGTTAAATGACATTTCGGAATCAATAGGATTTTTTAACTCATTTTTACCTTTGACATTTTTATAAAAGCATTCAATATTTGATAAATCTAAATCTATTAGGTTTTTACGAACTATATATAAGGGTAAATGGGGATATCGAAGATCTTTCCAGTGAACTGGATAACGGGGTTAAAGGTTGCACTTGGCTTAAACTCCCAGAATTCTATCTGCTCTCGATGAGTTTAGGCACCTAATAAAAGCAAGTTTCCAAGATTTGACCACCATAAAATGTGTTAAAAGACAAAACTTGAAATACTTAAAAAACAGGAGGGAAAAATTGAATCACAAGAAAATAAATTCATTATATAGAAAATGCACTTCGCTATTGGAGGTTATTGTACGAAAAATCGTGAAATGTTCTTGGTTCCAGGAAAAAAGTTCGTAATATAGAGGTTTAATTTGTATATATCATACTTTCCAACTTATATAAAAAAAAAAGTGAAATAAATATTTAGAATTTTATAAAACAATGAATGTGATGTACAAATGTGACGAAAATTTCTGATATTTTTATAAGAAAATACTCCAGAAAAACTTGTATCCCACCTATAAAAGCTCATACACTAAGGTAAATTTAAGGACATGTATATAGTATATACAAGTTAGTGACCAAGTTTAGAATTTGACAAGACTACAGTTTAGCGATAGCCATCTAGTATAGCGATTTTTTTTGAACGCCGCGGGTCCCCTTTTAAGTTTCAATTTGATCCCGCGGACTCCCAAAATTTTGAGCACCCTCATGCCGATTTCAACACAGCTGAGTGATTTTAAAGTTTCAATAATACTAAGGATGCATCTGCTACTAAAGCAGACCTTTTTAAACACTTATTTTTTTCTTTAAGAAAACGGTATTTCAATTTTTATTTCACCACTCGGCTATCCACGGTTTAAACCAGTACCAAATTAGTTTCAATATTCAGGATTTGCACACTCTTAAACCAAATCCCATTTTGCAAAGACTTTTCCACCAGTAATTGCATAAAACTATCTTCTAGCTTAGGGGTGGCCAACCATTTTGGGGAGTGCCCTGTGTGATAAAAATAATTATGAATGACCACTTAAGCACCCGTTTAGACCGCCGAACAAGCAGCTCGCACACGTCAAAACTATCTCTCCCTCCTGGAAGTCTGGTTGACCAAATGGAGGAATAGCAGTAAGCACCGAAAAATCAAACGCAATAGTCTTCAGAAAAAAAAAGAAGCCAGACCATGCCCCCAACCCTGAAACTCTTCGATGAAGCAATAGCCTGGACTTTCGAAACTAAATACCTCGGACTTACTCTTAACGACAAGCTGACTTATCTCCCTCACTTCACGGAAACCAAGAAAAATATTGGACTAAACACTTCTCTCTCAGAATTAATTGGCAAAAAATCAAGGCTTTCATTAAAAAAGAGAATTTTCATTTATAAAACGTATCTCCGCCCCATCTGGGGATCAGCAGCAAACATCCACCTCGACGACTCCAAAATAAAGCACTACGCGTAATAGCCAGAGCACCAAGATTCATCCCAGAGCAGTACTTCACGAAGAACTTAGTGTTGAACCCATCCACACCCTCATAGCTAACCTGTCTTCAATTCAATATCACACAACCCGACGATCAACTTCATGAACCTATCTCATTCTACCTATCGATTGCCTCGTCGAGCATCCAATATTCACCCCGTTTTCTAAGAATTCCAGCCCCCCACCACGTGAAGAACGAAAAACTGTTTCTACCGAAACGAATCCTCTACCTCCTGACACTATTTTTAGCTCAGTTGAACCACTTTTTTTTTCACTTTCTTTTACTCCCTCTCATAGGACCACCTGATTACTGAAGAAGCCTAGATGCTCTAGGCTGTTTCTGAGGAAAGCCATATATTCCAAACTTCAACTTTTCCAACAAACAAATATGGAAAAGTGAAAAATGTTACTTATAAGCTTAATTATGGGATACATAGCATATGCAAGTCTATGTAGTCGAAATATATAATTAATAAGGCAAAAATACAAACTTTGGTTTTATTGTTTAACTAAATTTTTATAAGTTCAATCAATTAGGTTAGGTGTGAAATAAAAATGAGTATTTTGAATCATTTTATTCAAAATAATTTTGAACACTCCGTATCTACTTAATGTGTGGCATTTGAATTACTACTTTTTTTTTAACCTAGTCATCTATATCAAGATTAACTCTTACAGATGCTAACAAAATTAGGTTAATACAGATGCACATTAGTTAGTTTTGAGTGATATTTATTTTATGTTCCATATAGCAGAAAACATTTATTCACAAACATATTTTGATCCAAGTTTTGGGTTTTTTTGTCTGAGACAACCTCTTTACAATAAAATTGTAAGAAATGGTTATTTACTATCTTTTCAAATGTTTAAAAAAATTTTCAGCAAGTCCCTGCGTGCCACCCCTGTTCTAGCTAATGAATCGCGAATTTATAAGGAAGAAAATGATCTTTCTGGTATACTGGTAGTAGTCTTTACAGAATTGAGCATGGCTTAAGAGCAGGTAACCCTATAAATTTGCTTTGAAAAATGTGTCACAAAATAATACCAAATTGTGTAATAATTTTAATCATATATATATATTTAAGGAATTTCTTACACATAATATAGCTCCGGCATTCCATGCCAGGTTGTGTGGAAGAAGATTTTTTGACAATGAAGTTTTTCTTATTTAGATGGGTTATATATTTAGTACGAGTTGCCTTTGACTGACATCAAAATATTTTCCATACATGTTTGTACAGTTAAGAATACATTGTCAAGCTTTTCTACTAATATATTTCAAAAAGCGACTAACAGCATCAATTAAGTTATCAATATTCTTTTTGGGCCTCTGGATGTTGTAGTAACTGTATTGCAATTAAAAAGAATCCAAGATCAAGTACATTTAAATCCGGACTATTTGCAGGTTGACGCAATAACAAATTCCAACCTACTTTTAAACATTTTTCTGTGATACTGGGATCATCCATTGCCAAATTTGTTCGACATTGAAATGTAGCAAAAA